>JASSUY010037178.1:0-69879 GCA_032466535.1 Forpus xanthops
CTGACACAGCCTCTTCTGCCTCCACCTGGAGCCATCTCAGGGGCTCCCAACAACAACAAAATGCTGCTGGCCTGATCAACGTTGTGGACAAGAATCCTCTCAGTGCCTGGCAGTCGGAGCTCCAAAGAACTGGGGGAGGGCACTGGGCCATCTGTGGATCCTGTTTCTTATGGCAGCTGCCACTGTCTCCCTAGAAGATAAGGATGGCAATCTCCCCAAAGCCTGAAGCAGGATTTCCATCCATCCATCCGATGAGCTCTGAGTGTGCCCTCTCCAGGAGCTAGAATTGTAGCAGAGAACCTCCATCAGCCTTGTGCAGCTTCAAGTGTTCCCCCTCAGCCCTTCCAAGTAATTCCACCAGCGCTTCAAGGAATTCCTCTCAGACTGCCAGCTCTGTCCTAGTGGCAGCACCGGGCACTCTGGCAGTGGGGTATGGGAGGATGCTGCCTTATATTGCCTCAGAGCATTGTGATGCTGCATTGCCGGGTGCTGGCACTATGACAGGGGGGTGACAGCAAGGCACACGCAGCCCTGCCCACCGCAGCCCTGCTGCTGCTGCCCACTCTCCCAGCCTTGGAGAAAGGTCCTTGCGGTGCTGGCCCTGAGGCAGTGCCCGTGCCCAGGAGGCCCAGGGGGATGTCCCTGTTCATGGTGGCCGCACACTGGGAACTGCTGAAGGGTGTCCCTGTATATTAATCTGTGTGTTCAGACGGTATCAATAAATCATTTGACTGTGGCGATCCCACAGGTGAAAGGGATTTTGATTCCCTCTGCATGAACTTTGCAGAAATGTGGAGATGTTTGCAGAAACGTAAAGAGCAAGCAGGATTACCTCACCATTCCTTATCCATACACCAAGTGGCATTTGCTACTGCACTGCTTGTGGTGAGGTCCAATTGGAAAGAAGAATTTAAGAAATCTCTTCCATGTGTGCTACAAAGGGTATTTAGATATTTGTTTGTATTTATTAACTTTCATGTGTCTAGTTTGGGGGTTAACCTCATGCATTACCACTTGAACGCAACATTTCACTGACTGCTGCCTCATTCTGTGCTCTTGACAGCTCAATAAAGTCTTTTGATCCCCATTCGGTTTAAACCATGTGAACTGAGCAGCTTTTCCCTGCAACACTCAGGAAGCACAAGTAACTGACTCAGTTGTGTAGAACAGTTTTAAAGACCTCAGCTAAGTATCACAGGAGGGTCCTGTAGAGAGGGCAGGGATTTAGATTGGCAACAAATTCCCCAGCACATTTGTTCATGTCCTTAACATGCAGAATAACCGCTGGGCTCTCTCCCATAGGCTTCTTTCTTGAGTGGTCTGTGGGGGGAGAAAGGGAAAGTCACCGAGTTTGTTACTGGAGATGTTGGTGCAGGCTGCAGCAGACGGCCCCAGCTGGGTCCCTACCGGTGTGTTCTATAGCCTCATCATAGCAGGCCACCAAATCGGTCAGGCAGGATTTCCCCTTTAGCGAAGCCACGCTGGCTGTCACCAACCCGCTCGTTGTTTTCCTGTGCCTTAGCATGCTTTCCAGGAGGATCTGCTCCAAGGTTTTGCCAGGCACAGCTGTGCCGAGGTGAGCAGCTCCAGAGAGGAGCCTTCAGCACCGCAGCCACGGGAATCCCCGCCTCCAGGACCCTCAGTTCTGAGCGTCGAGAGCCACCGAGGGAGCCTCGGGCCCTCCCCGGGCCTTGCCCTGGAGCCGGGGCTCCGCGGGCAAAACCCGCCCCAGGGAGCGGAGCAGCGGTTGGCGCCGCAGCGTAAGCGGGGCTGCTGTGACAGTGGCTGATGGCATGGTCAAGTCCAGCATCCCTTGGTAACATATGAGAAGGGAACTCAGTGGAGGATATTGAACAGGGTCCGAGGATGTAAATGGAACATATTGGAAAGAGCCAGGAGGAGCTCAGACTTTGTGATGCCACTGCTCCTTTGAGGCATTTATTTTCATTATTTTTTTATTAATTTTGCCACACTATGACACATTTCACAACACTGCATTGCTGGTGGGATTTCTGGTGCTGATGTCCTCCACACCCACCCCTTGTTAGCTGGCATCTGCATCCCAGCATGTCTTGGGACATCAACTCATGTATTTGGAGCAAAGGACAAACCTACCACATCAGCACAACCAGTCCCCATCATAAGAACTTCTGGGGGGGTCCTAGTAACCTGCAGGATGGAGCCCCCATTCCCAGGGACTGCACAGCTGCTGGCCGCAGCTAGCCCAGCATCTTGCCTCGCTTGCCAGCAGACAGTTCCTTTACTTGTGTAAAATGAGTAAGAAAAGTAAACTATTTGCTTTGCTTGAATGTATATTAAACAGACACAGCTTTCCCCCTTTGGCTTGCTGTTTCTTCACCCAAATCATTTCACTGACATAGTTTGTGCTACAGCCCAAAAAACCAATTGTGTTGGCAGAGCTGAAGTGGACAGGAGGAATGACCACAGTCTTGGCTGGCAGAAAAAATTCAGCACCAAGTTTCCATCTCACACATGACAAAGACCAAGAGAAAGCCGAGAGCAGCCTTTGAGATAATAACTCCTTGTGAAAGGCAGATAGGTAGAGAGAGTAGAGGGTGAAGGGAGACAAATAGTCTATTTTCTTTTTCCACTTCTACAAAATGAAGTTTTAATTTAAATGTTTCAAGACTATAGCAATGGGATGAGAAGTGTATTGGGGTATAAAACATATGAAACGTATCATGACAAAGAATAGCTGAGAAATGCCCAGCAGTAATAGAACTTCAGCTTCACATCTGTTCTTAAATACATAAAACAGCTGAAACTCCAATGGGCAGTTTCCACTGCCAAATCTGAATGCACTGGACCTTATACTAAAACTGTTTTCTGCCTGTAACCAGTTATTGAAATTTCAAAGCAAAATGTGCTGTCTTTTACTTTGTTTTCACCACTGTTCTTTTGCTGCTCAGTGTCTCACATGGCACTGATGCTGGATGAGCAGCTATTTTACTAAAAGCTTTCTCTAAGAGCATCTCCTGCAAACACAATGCCTATACAGTCTGGTGTCTTTGAAGACGTGAAAATGGCTTCTTTTATTTGAAGCCTGGAATACAACCACCTTCCCACTGGCCATGTCAGCGTGGTTGCCACTGACTGAGACTAAAGCTTTTGTAAACAAACCCCAAAGACTTCTGGAAGCTGCCTTTCTGCTGCCGGCACTGATACTGCCTGTGGTGGATTACCTCAGCCCAAATACCACTATGCTGATGGCACTGCTTGGACACCTTCATTCACCTTGCAGCAGCACACAGCTGGTCTCCAGCCAGCTCTCTGGCAGCAGGCACAGGCACAGGCACACCAGTGTGCCCACAGTGTCCTGCACAGACCCTTCAAACATGTGAAGACTGTCAGATTTTGCAACCATTTGCAGGTTTCTATGGTTTTATTGCATTTATCTATGGTTAGTGATTATCTCCCCCTGGGCTGGGGAGTATGATTATGGGTGTGGTAATGATTAGTTCTGATAGGGGAAGGGATTGCACAGATAGAAGACCTGGGAGGGCAGAGCTGGGGGAATGTGAGTTACCATGGGGCAGTTTGGCTGTGGTGACATTTGGAGGGTGATATGGGTCTGAAGAGAGAGCACGTCACAGGGCAAACACATCATTAGTTGGCTCCTGGCACAGCCAGGTAAGATGTCTGTGCTGACCTTTCATCCACCTCCCCAAAGCAAGCAACCAGTCTGTAACATCTTCTTGGAGAAAGATGGACCAAAACACTGATACATGCATCTATGGATTCACAAAAATATTCTGCTTTTCAGGCGCCTTCGAATGCAATTCTTATTTTTCTTACATCGTAGCAAGGATGTTTCAGGCCAAAAGCCTCCCAGAACCAGGCTGCAAGAAGCAGCACGTACTGCCACATCTCTGATATTCACCATGTAAAAGGACAGCAGTTGTGCAACTGTCACTGCTCATGAGTGTCCCAACACTGGGGAGAGCCAAAAGAGGACCGGAATTGACTGTAATTGTCTCTATCCATTGAGGATGGTTGCAGAAAGTCAGACATGATCAACCTCAGAGCACAAGTGATTGCTGCGGCACTTCTTGTTCATCCTGTCAGAGGCAAAACAGAGGCTGTGTGTGGATCTGGCCCGTTCCTCTGAAAGCAGTGCCAGAAGCATCCTGACTCACCATGGTGGGACTTTCGTGCCTACAGGTCTTCAAGGAGCAGACACTTGTATAGTCAGTTTGGTTTCCGCCTCACCAGTGTCCTCCACAACAGTTTCTGGTGCCCCACTGGGCAGGTCTTGGCAGTGGGATTAACCCACTGGGTGTTATAGAAATGACTTTTTGATCATAATCGGATTAATGTAAGTAATTTTCTGTTACGTGCAGAAAAAAACCCCAAACCTTGATGGAATGTATCTTATTTTCTAGCCAAACCTATAGGTAGAACATTCTCTCTCTCCAAGTTAAAACTGTATGCTCCAGAATATGGAATTTAATTGAAATCTTTTAAGAAGGATCTCAAACTGGCAGGGGCATGGGCTAGAAATGAGACAGGCACTTCTGCCTGTTTAGGGGATTCAGTATGCCCATCCTGCTGACTGTGTACTTGGCTTTAGACATCCAGTTTATGCCAAATGCAACCTGCTCTGTGCTTGCAAACATGGGCTGGGTGTGCAGAAAGAAGGCAGAGATGAAGTTTGGCTCTCTATGCCCTCTCCCTTCCGGTGGGGGAGTACAAATAAGTTGCTAAATTTTTCCTCATTTTCTTTTGTTTGTCCTGGAGCAGTAGTTAATGCTTTCTTGGATAGAAAAACTTTCCAGCTAGCAGTGTCCAAAATCCAACTGTCACATCGTGCGTGAAACTACAGAAGGATCTGGTTTCACTGAAAGAGCTAAGAAGGAAGAAAGTGTCAGCATGGGACAGAGAGACAGCTTTTGGCATCCAGACCAGACAGGAAGATGGGTAGCAGTCTGGGGCTGGGGCGGGTTGCTGGGGTGATGTGGGCACATGCAAAGAAGAAACGAGGAAGGGAGCTCATCCCTTCCACCAGCCCAGCTCTGCAAAAGGACAGGCAAAGGCCAGGCCAATATTTCTGAAAAAGCTGCAGTGGTATATTAATGCAGAGACCTTTCTTCTGCTTGAGGAGGCAAACATAAAATACAGACAAGCACTTTGGAAAAAACCTGTCATTTCAGAGTTTGCCTGCTCCGTGGAAGCGTGAGGACCAGCACGCTTGACAGCCATGGCTGAGAACTCTTTCCCAAGCCTGCTCAAAGCTTGTCAGGAGCATGATCAATGCCATGGTGGGGCAGGTGGGCTCCTGTGCCATGCTGTGCCACCACAAGCATGGGATTGCCAGGGCAAGGGTCCCCACTCCCAGCGGGAAGCAGCTTGACAGCCTGTGTGACCTCTGACAGCCCTACAGCTAAAAGCTGCTTCTTCCTGCCATTAGCGCTTTTTAACATCATTAATCTTTCAGGAAAATCCTGCAGGATTCCTAAGCACACCCTGGGTAGCAAGTTAAATTTGTCTGTTTAAGCAGAATCATTTCACCTTTTCAGTGCAAATGTGCAGCAGTGGAGCCCCTTGCAGGGTATCTGCTACTGGGATGAGGTTAATGGAAAACCTTCACCAGAGCTCTGTAATGAATGAAATAAAGCTGGAATTTTCAAGTAAACATCACAGGGACTTAAGCTTGCTACTCTTGTGCCCCTCAGAGCAGGAAATATGAGTCCACAGACCTGCTGCAGAGCCTGTCTCTTCCCGCAGGCAGTGAGGAAGGAGGAGGAGTTAGAAATAAGGTGCTGGAGGTGAGTGGGAGGAAAAGGGATGGAAGGAAGGTAGAGATACAGAAGTTATAATTACACTGAAACACTGTTGTGGAGCTAAGTTTTTTCTGGAGAATATTGTAGAACTAAATGGAGAAAAAACTGAAATGTGCTGTGAGCACTTGAGAGAATTTACAGAACATTGCATCTTTGCTAAAAAATGCTCTAGAATCTCCCAGGACCAGGGCAAAAATCTGGAGCAAGACTTACCTCAGTGGAAGTGGTCAGGTTAGGGAACAAATTGGACATGTGTAATTGGACAGGCCCATTGCAAGGCCACTCTCTATAATGTTTGAAAGGTCATAGTGATCAGGATTGATTCCTGAAGACTGGAAGAAAGCAAATGTTCCTTCTTCCTTAGGAAGGGCAATAAAAAAATTGGGGAAACTTTGGCAAAGACCAATGGTGTCCTGGGCTGCATTAGAGAAAGCATTGCCAGGAGGTTAAAGGAGGTGACCCTTCTCCTCTTAGCACCTAGAGTGCTGTGTTAGTTCTGGGCTCCCCAGTACAAGAGAAACATGGACTTACTGGAGTGAGTCCAGTAATGGCCCATGAAAATGATTAAACGACTGAGGCATCTCTTAAAGAGGGGGAAGATGAGAGTGCTGGAGCTGTTCAGCCTGGAAAAGAGAAGACTCAGAGGATCTCACCATTATGTGTGAATATCTGATAGGAGAGCTTAAGGGAGATAGAGCCAGTGGTGCCCAGTGGCAGGACAAGAAAAAATAGGCAATGCAAGAAATTCTGTCTAAACAAGAAAAAATTGCTTTACTGAGAGGGTGTTCGAACACTGGAGCAGGTTGTCCAGAGAGGTTGTGAAGGCTCCATCCGTGGAGACATTCAACATAAATTGGCCATAGTTCCAGGCAACCATGTCTCGCTGACCATGTTTGGAACAGGAGATTGGACTGCCTAATCTCCAGATGTTCCTGCCAACCTTATCCGACTGTATCAGTCTGTGATTTCAGTATTGCCCAACTTCAGATTGGTACAATTTTAGTCTCTTCATTCAGTCACCTATGGAAGGATTTTCTAGGAAATTATAGATAAGCTTTTTGTTTGTGAGAAGCATCTGACATACCGGACTTTATCAGTTCTCATCCTTAACAAAAAAATCTATAGTTCTTCACAGGGATTAAACAATGCAGCTACAACATGTACATAAAAGGGCTTGAAAGAATTACTCTGGAATAATGAGAATTTTGCAGGGAAATGCCACAGGACAAATGATGTCATTATTCCGGTTCATGCTTGTAAGAGTATGGACAAACCTCCCAAGAAGACTTTTTCACATACTATTTTAGAAAAACCGGTGCAGGGATGAGAAAGGTTTCCCAGCTCACATGGGACTTGAGCAAGGCCCTTTCTAATCAATGGCCTCATGCTCTGGCCTTGGGACAGAAGGCCAGGCAGGTTGGTTCAGAGCTGGGAAGGAGGATTTCAGTGCCTTTGACATGTACCTCAACAGAAGCAGATATTCCATGTTAAAAATATGTATTTTTTACACAGCAGCTTGCAGCCTCACACTAAGAGAAAGAAGCTGAGCCAAGGGAGGGAGGGCCAATGCTGCAAGGTCTGTGGCAGGCAGAACTGATGCATAATTTCATGCTGAAAGAAATCACCTTTTTATGTAAGCTACCTCTGTTATCCTTCCCACCACTTTTGGTGGCATTTGTCTTTCTGGAAAGTGAGCCTACCACACAGGAAACGTAATTTATCTTCTCCTTTTAGCAGATGTTTTTGCTGGCAGAGCCAGACACCTTTTCTTTTCAGACTTTTCTAAGCACTGTGGTGGAATGTTTCTAAACATCCTCCCTTAAAGCCCAACAGTGCAGTCGTTGCTTGGCTGGAAGCTCACACCATGGTGGAGAGATGTGCTTGGCTTCATCAGCACATCAGCACCTCAACTGGTACACTGCCATGTATGCTGACAGCAGGACAACCTGCACCCTGTGGCACCACATTGTAACTTCATGGAGTAATGATGAGGAGGCTCGGCTGTAGTTCAGTTAAGCAGTAAATGTTTTTTGACAGGGAACAGCAGTGTGAAGTTTTAGTCCTCTGTGCTGTGCTGAAGTAATCCAAAATTATGATGTGAAGCATCTCCCCACCCACTGAGTTGCTGCTCTTGGGAGCAGACCACCCAATCTGTCTCAGCATATTACAGGCCACCTCAAGGCCAAGTCCACATGTTGTCCCTACATACTACGGGACGGAGAGCTTTTCAGTCCATTACTTTTGCCATCATCAAGGACTGATTATGGTTAAACTCATGCAGCTGAAAGATTTTTTCTATTAATGCTGGGGATAAACTCAAGGCCATGACAGGAGGTGGTGTTCATCTGCCTTCTGGCTGGCAGGGTCTGCCCTTCTCCCAGCTGTTGAATGTGCAGAAGATGGACAGTATTTATTCAGGACATGGATGTAATATCAGAAAGGTGTAGCAGTCCAACGCCAAATAATCTGGCAAGTGGGAGAGAAAATAGAGAGCAGGATTTATCCATATCAATAAAGAATCTACTCAGGGTTTTTCCCAGCACACAGAGAGAGGACACCCAGGTTCAGAGGAAGGTGTGAGCAGGACAGAGAAGAGGGGGAAGGTACACAGCCCCGACCCTGGTTGTGAACTCGTGGCATCATGAAAAGTGTGAAGTAAAAGGCAGAGACATAGGGGTACCTGAGTTCCCAGGAGGCCCCTTCTGCTGAGCTGCTCAGAGCAGGATGCTCCCCCCCCTACTGCAGAGGAAGCCACAGCTGCATCCAACCATCCAGCACATCCTCACCTTCCTTCCAGGCTCCTGTAAAATGAAGCACTGGTGTATGCACATAGGGCAGAACAGTAACAGAGTGGAAAGGGATCAAACTGCTGAGGACCCTGAGGACCTCAGCCCACAGGGCAGCTGGGCTCCAGATCTTAAAGCATTGGTATTTCAGATGGATGATGGATAAATGGACTGTGTTTATCCAGTGTGAAGTTAATAACTTACAAAGATTAAGCTTTACATTTGCACTCTGCAGTCTCACAAACTGCTCCTTCAGGTCCCACTAGATCAAAAGAAGAGCGTCTCTGAAAGGCAGAGGGGAGTTCTCTTGCAGCCTATCCCATGACACATCACAAAGCAACCATTTTCCATGATGTAGAAGTTTCTCCTGTTTGAATTGAAATCGATGATGAGAAAGTTGAATCACAGCAGCCTGTTTCAAAATGTAGATGCTTGTAGTAAGTAGGTTCTCAAGCCAAGTGCATCAGCCATACCTGCTTTTAGGCAGACAGCTCTGTTAGGCTTCCATGGAGTCACCCATATAATTGCAGCAACCATGCTACTGGCTTTGTTCACTGGTTCTGAAATACAAATGAAATTTCTTCAAGCTGCATAAATGCCTTAAAACGTGGAAACAGAATTAGCACATGTTTCATGCTGTCCATGTAGGAATTTCTCCCTCCAGTATTATGCCAAGAGAATATGTGCTTTGCTTTTCATCTCTAACAAGGTTTAGCAGCACAGAATCACTTTCAATGGGCTTTGCAGAGAAGATGGGCAAAGGAGGGATTCAAGCCCTTATTCACTTCCTGGACTTACTCACTTTCCTGGATCAGGATTTCCATTTGCAGAAAGAAACGGAGCACTTTGCCTAGGGTTTTGGAATTGGAGTAAAATGCAGGAGCATCACAGCAATCAGCATTTTCTCCCTCAATTACTGGAAAGTTGGGGGTGATTTTCCCTGCCAACAGAAAGCAGAGCAGCCAGCTCCCCCATTTCTAGGGACTTGGATGATTAGGGGAATGCTGCTGCCTAGGGTGCTCCAGGGTAAGGGCAGTGAGGGAGGATGCTGAGAAGGTCTCTGTGAGAAACAGCATGTACCCTAAAACTTCCTGATAGAGCACAAGACATTTTAAACCTCCTCAGGCAGGGCTGCAGCTTGTTTGTGCATTGAAGCATAATTGCTCCCAGCTCCGAAGTCACACTGGATGAGGACAGAGCTTTCACATTTCCTTTTCTGCAGCTAGAAAAGTGAAAGCCACGAGGTCCATGCTATTGCACAAGAAGGTCTGCCTTATGCAGGGGGATTTCCCAGAGAGGAGTGCAGCTCTTTGCGTCATGGGATGCTGTGTGGGCACCAAGCAAGGTACAACGGTAGTGGGGGTGGTTGCCTTGGGAATAAAGCCCACGTCACCCTTTTTCCGATTAAAAAGTAAAGAGGACACAAGTTATTAGAAACTGGTCTGGTATTTACTGCTGACAGGCTGCAAGAGAACACAAAAGCAAAAGAAAACCAAGCTTGTAGCTTCCTGTACTCATTAAAACTGAGAAAAGAGCAGGGGGACCGTGGGCTTTGCCTGGGTGATTCTGTGGCCCCTCTTCTAGGGGTGATCGCTGCCTTGCTGTGCAATGCTCGCGCCCACACAAGAGGGCAATGCAGGAGCAGGAATAAGGGGAGGGCAGCCCCAACTGAAAGGGTGTGCAAAACTTAAAGGGGGTGCAAATCTCAGCTAAAAGACACACAAAGCTGCTGCCTTTGAGCAGCTACCACCAGAACTAGCTCCTGAAGGCACTGCACAACCTCCTCTCCAAGTACACGGGGAAATCTAACAGTCTCCAGTGTTTTCTTGGCTTAACCTGTGCTGAGCACATATGTATTTTGCTGTTGACAGTTTTCAGCAGGGGATGAAGACAATCACTCCCTGATACCACTCGAATTGCATGAGGTTAGACTACAGCAGGATTTAATCCAAATGTTTCTGCTTTTACTGATTATGGGTAAATTCCTCTACTCTACCTTCATTAATTATGTATGCCAAACAAACTTTCACATAGATATGCATAAAATGACTTAGAACTGTGAGAGAGGAATGAGAAAAAATCCATGAATAACCACGAAATCCAGCCTTGAACTTTTTTTGGGGGAGGAAGGTGAGAATTCTTAGCGTCAATGAGAAAATCAGGATGAAAGCGCATTTCTCTTAATTTTCATAGGAATCAGACCAAATATGCTTTTTTAAAGTAACTTTGAATTAGTACATTAAATATATGCATATAGAAACAGCCTAATATAACAGTAATTATTACACCATCCAAAAATAAATACAGTCTTTAAGTCTGACAGTCAAAGTGTGTATGGTAAATCTTATCAAAAGATGTTTTTTCATCCTATCATGCTCCTCCTTATTTTGGTATTACAATTATTTAAATGGGAAGATTAGAGTGTAGCTCATGATTCCTACTACTTTTTTTCCTACTTCTTTTAGCAATGAACAGTAATGGCTTAATATTTTATTTAATTAAATGTATTACCATTATTTGCACATTTGAAATAATTGACTCTGCTTTTATTGCAACATTGACTGAACTATTTGTTGGATCAACTGGATCAAGTTTCCAGATAACTTCCCATTCTTCCAGATATACACTGGCTCATTTACAGAAACAAAGACTGGACTGGAACGGATGACTGGCTCACCAGACCTACTGACCATCTCATTGCGATGCTTCCACAGAAGACACGCTCCATTCTTCTTCCCAGCATAAGCTGCTGTGTAATTGATTTTTCAGTGATTTTTCAAAGATGCCAAAAGGATTTGGGATTCAACACTGAAGCCCTTTGAAAATTCAAGTTTTGTTTCCATCAGATGCTCCTCTGTGTCAGAACATGATGTTCTGCTCTGTTTGCATGCATTTCACGTAAGAGCGCAGTAGTGGAAGCCAAAGTTCCTTCCATTATTATTATTCATTATGCCTTTATTCATAATGAATAACAATGAAGAGCCTTAGCTCGTGACTTCTGTTGAAAACCATTAAGCTATAGATATTTATACAAACACTGGCTAGGGCTTTAGCCTTACTAGAAGAGAAATCTGACCTTTGGCAAGGTAGACAGAATTTTCCCTGTTGGGACTCTTTTTTTTTTTAATTAAACATCACCAGCAATAATAATAAAAAAAAAATTAGATGAAACAAAATTCTCATGATGAGGCTGAAATAAAAATATCAGCGTTACCACCCACTTCCCTTCTGAATTGTGCTGTAACTTAAAATCTTTGATTGCACATGTTGTTACTTCAGATTTATTATCACCTAACTTGGTATCTCTCCTGAATGAGACAGATTTTCATAAGGTAATTAACTGAACCCTGGAGAAAAGAATTGCTATAAATGGTTAGGATGGATAGAGGGAGGAGAACAGTCTCATAAAAGTCCACAATGTGCTAATAAACATGCCAAGAAAAAGTATGATCACTAGACAACATCGCGTTCAGCCATCAGGATTTATCTCCTTCTTTCCAGAGGAAATTAAAAAAAAGGATACATGATCTGACCTTGGAACACTGCCTCCAACCGCTTCAAAAATCTTTTCAGCTTTCAAGATATGGGACAGATTTTTTTCTTGAATATGTGTGGTGTGGAAGCTAAAAAAAGTATAGTTTGGGCTGTAATGTTTGCTGTAACATTATGCTGTAAGGCATCACACATTTCTCCCACTGGAACTAGAAGAAACTGACACCAGTATCAAGGAAATGCATCATTTGGGAAAGAGTTATTGTTGCCAAAACAGGAAAGCACAGTGTGTGCCTCAGCTTCTCCCAGCTATAGAGCAGTATTAGCTGTAATGTTACTGTTTACGCATATAATGGTAATGGAGGACCAGAGGGACAAACCTGGCAACTAGAGCCTGAGGTGCTTGCATGGACACATACCATGCTCTGAAGAGCACATGATACCTTCCAAACTTACGAAATAAAAGCAGTCCCCAGTCCCTCCTTTGGAGCGCTCACATAAGGAAGGAAATAAACTTTGGTTCTTCATCTTCAATAAGCAGATGTTTTCCTGGAAGGAAGACACATAAGGAGAGAGCTGGTAGACTCCCAGAAGAAGACATGTCATCATGATGTGCACTGTGGTGTCCAAAACCATATTGTAATACATTAGACAAAATTACATCCCAACTTCATCTTATGCCAATCTACAAAGACTGTGTTGACTGAACAGGCAAAACCCAAACTGACTGGTGAACAAGTTTCTAAGGCCCTACTACAGACATTAAAAGACAGCACTGCAAAAATAGTCCTGAGCTAACCAAGTCACCTGCCAATTTCCCCTAACTCTTACGTACATTAAATACCTACATGAACATAAACTGCTGTCAGGAACTCATGCCAGAAGAGCATGACTGAGTATTTCTAAGGGACTTCTCCTTGACAAAGACCAAGCCTTTAATCGCAGAGCTTGACTAAGGAGTTAATGAGTTCTTTAATCTGAAAAATTCAGACAGTGTCCAACTATGACAGCTAGACAGCAAGTATTTGACAGCAAACTTGTTCATAGCCTACCTCTGGCAGTGGAACAATTTAAGCAGAATGAGGATAGGGTTTTTCCTGTCATGCTTTCCATTCCTAGACTTCTTTGTCAACTCTGCAAACAGAGATGCTAACATACCCCGTTCTGACCTACATAGCAAACAATTGGACTTGTGTTCCTGCTGCGGTATCACCAAAATGGATCATTGTCGTGCCTCCTTAATAGCTTGGCAAGACAGCTTTCTGCTGGGAAGCATCAGTTGAATCCCACACCTACTGCTCTCATGACACCAACTGCATATTTTGTGTTTAGTGCAGAAAAGAAAAACACCCAGCAGAAAAAGTCTCGGCTTTAAACTTTGTTCTTTGCCAGGACAAACATGGGAGCAAGTGAAGCACAGCTCTCAGAGCATTAGCTTATCAAACTCCAGGGGGAAAGAAGACAGTAATTCCATCAATCTTTTTTGAAAAAGGAAATAAAGATGCTAAATAAAAACCTACTCTCCCCTCCCAACTGCATAGATCTGAGCAATAGAAATGACCGTGCTATAACATCATGGTCCACTCTTCCTCTGTCAGAGAAGAATTTTAGAGTTGTGTCCTGCTGTTGTTGGAGGAGAATAAAAACTTGACAGGAATGGGACATGTGGGTGATAAACAGCTCTCTTTGACTTCTCAGGCTCCAGTAGTCCCTGGGTTGGCTTGGCAATGAAAGGTCCCCACTGAATCAGAAAGGTTAACTCCAGGGAGAGGCATCCCTACTGAGAGCGAGCAGCTGGCAGTAGTTAATATTTATAGTCCTCTGCTGCAATGGTGGGAAGGGTCTAAAAAAGTGGAGGAGATTTGGACGAGGTGTCTTTGAATCAAACCTGCATTAACCTATGTGATCTGAAGCTTCTCTCTTACCAGCATTTGGAGCATAAAATCCTATCACTTATGCCTAACTGCCACATACCTGTAACCCTATACATGTGGAACAAAATTAAATCAAGGCAAACTGAGATTCCCATACCTCCGCTTTGTAATTTATAGGGATAAAAGGCAAGTTTTTGGCAAGGCAGGGTTCAGAAACTTTAGATAACCTGCTAGAAAATATTTCTTCTCTCCCCATAAAGAGATATCTTTCAGAGTTTGTCAGGCATCCAAAATATTATTTCTGCTCACTTCATTAGCAACCATGTTTTGTAAATAAGAGAGACATACGCTTCAGGGACCACCACTTACTTAAACAAATTATTAATCATAAAGGGATGCTGGAACGCAAGAAATGCTACTTCTCCAGCCATGACTCAACAGCATTCGGTCTGACCTTTGTTTTGTTTGGCAAATCCCCAAAGTTACAAGCCTCTGTTGGGTGAATTGAAGCTGGCTGACATCAGGTTGGCTTTCTCAGGGTTTTATTTTCCTTTTTTTTGGTGATCTCTTTAGACATAGTTCGCTGGACACTGAGAATTCAGAGATCAACAGTTCAAAACCATTGCTCTACGAAATCCATCCCCATTTCATTATGCTACAAACCTCTGCCCACATCTGAGGGAGGAAAATGCCAGGTATTCTATTCTTTATCTCATCAGTGACTTCAACAGCGCAATGGAACAGTGACTTACTAAACAAATACAGAAGAGGTTTTTTACTTCATTTAGCTCCTAGAAGAAATACAAAATTAATTGCTGCAAAACATTTCAAAGATTGAAAATACTGTCTACAGTAAAAAGGGGAACAGAAATTATACAGCCTAAGTGGGAGCAGTGTGAAAGTCTGTTGCTATCTGTAAGCATTTGCATTTTTAGGATAACTGAAAATGATAATATTCCATATTCCTCAGCCAACTGCAATGCAAACCCTCTAAAACATGGATTTTAGTGCAGAACCTTAATAGCAGAGGTCTTTAGTGTCTCAGCAAAACAGACCATGGGCATTTCAAATGAGACATTACTTTCCAAGTTCAGATATCAAGGCATTATCGCAAACCCTCTTTTGAGAGGTGTCCAAAGATAATTTTCAAAAAGAAGAAGTAGGAATCACTTAATGATCCAGAGAGCAATTCTCTGTATTGTATTTTTGGAGTCACAAAATCTCTGAATCTCATTTCATGACAGAGTTAGTAATGCTTTATTTTTATTTACTGTAGTGGCTAAATACTCACCCTCCCATGTACTGGATATTGTGGCTTCCATAGAGTATGCTCTTCCAAATCCCATCATTTTACAGAAGTAGTGCACCATTGGGAGAACTTCAGAAAATTGGGGGAGAAAGACCATTTCAAAGAGAGATAGTGCAGTGTTCCTTTTTATTGCTGCATTGTCAGATGTATTACTTTCCACTGTATCATTATTTTTTATAAGTAATAATAATTACTATTTATCTAATTACTTTAAATATGAAGCCTTTGTGTATGCTTCTAGTTCTTTCTTCTCATCTTGAGAAGCTCTAGCAATAGCTCCTAGAGAAGGATTTTAGAAACCCAAACTTCAGATGTAAATATTCAAGAAGAATGTTAACTAATCTTGTTTTTCAACCTAACAATCCAACTTCTAACATATGCACCTTTTCTCTGCAGGAAAGTAGATTTTTTGCTGCGTCCAAGATGAGAAAAAGCAATATAGAATTACGGGAATTGTTCCACGCTGTGGAATCAGCAACTCAAATAGGAGGCTATAACTTTGTAATTCATGGGGCTCTTACCTCCCCTGTCAGGCTATGAGGATAATGCCTAGAAGACATATTCTGGGAGATCTTCCATGCGAGATTCCTGTACAGGACTGCACTGTTTACACTGACTACAAATCTGTATGCACAAGAGAGCTCAGCATGGGAACAAAACCCTGCCTATCTCTGATGTCTCTCTGTGAAACAAATTGAACATAGTTTTCGCCATAACAAAGGGGAAACAAATTACTTTGAAGGGTAAAGCATCTCTCAAAGAATTTTCAGTAAACTGCTACTTTCTAGTGCTACAGACTGTGTCAAAGACATCTCTGATGAGCAGACTTCCTAAAAAGACAGGCTCGGTATAAGTGAGGCCCATCAAGTTGAGCTAATTGATCCCTCTACAAGCCACGGAAAAAGCAGTATGGAGACTCAACCTACACAAGAAATGAAGCAGTTGAAAAAAGTTACATTGCAATGGAGAGCCACATTTTTGAAACCACCCATTTCTTTAATGCAGCTGCATTCACTGCTGCTCCACAAAATACTGTGGGCCAAATTTTACAGAACAGGTGAGAGATGATTGAAAGACAATGAGGAGGGGGAAAACCTTTTGCATGAAGGTCCTGCAAAACAGCCCTCTACTTACAGAAAATATTAGAAACAAGTCTGCAAAAGCAGTGAATCAGGACTTTCAGCAAAGAGGATTTATGGAGAAAGAGGTTTTATCTGCAGGCACAGGTTGGCCTTGTTTTAAACAAACTGACCCCAAATTACCTGTGACGTGTAGAAGAATTTTCCACTAGAATAGAACCTTGGTGGTAATTTTGCAATAGGCAAGACAAAACATGCATTTGGAAGAAAGAACTTTCCAGTGCACAGGATGATTTCACTTTGAAAAACTTCCTAATTGTTGTTTCATTAGATCTCCAAAGCAGCCAAGACTGGAAACCCTAAACTTGCTTCAGCTGAACTTGGGATGGACCTTTAACTAGTTTACTGGCAAAATCATTTAGATAAAGGTTCTTTGTCTAACTTTCTTTTTTTCCAAAGGTACAAATATAAGAAGCAGCCCATATCCCCCACAGAGCATAAACAAAACTGAACTTTGAAATAAATCTGCAAGAACGAAGACATGCTGTTGTAAGAACATTTCCTTGATGACCGCTGACCCAGCACAAGGATGGAGCATAACTACATTGCAGCTGAGAGCCCAATTGCTCTGGACCCACAAGTAACACAGCACTGCCAACTTGCCAGACCCACGTTGGCAAGCTCTGCTAGGGAACCGAGTTCTGTTCCACAATAGTGCTTTTGGGGCACAGTGCTATGCCTCCAGGACTTTCTTGCTTCCACGCCTGCACAAGTGTCTCTGCATAGTGCTGTGTGCTTCAGCTGAGTCTAGCTTAGATGTTTCCACTATACTCCCCTGCAGCAGCACAAATGCATTTTCTGCTGCTTTTCTGCTGCTTTTCTGCAGTGCCAATCTGGAACTCACAACCTCTTATTTTCCTTCAGATCCTTTTGGAAATTTTAGGCCAGATTTGAATGTCATGGGGAATTTGTCAGCTGGGTAAGGACAGTGGCCACATCAAAGCTTTCAGCTAGGACCAGCATGGGAGAACAATTGTAATTCACGGTTAAGTAAGGCAGCAGTGGACATAGATTGAGAGCACAGGATAGACGTTGATGGAGACAAGAGTTACTTCAAGAACAGTAAAAAATTATGAACAGGTACCACCTCAAAAGTTATAGACATGAATGTATGGCAGCCTGGACCAAACAGGAGGAACTAGAGCTCCTTCATGTTGTTACCACAGCACTGCTGGAACAACAGATGTGGTGGAACAGCTCGTGTGTGGTGGCAGCACTGTGATAGATAGATAGATACAGGCTCCTCAGGAGACAGGGGAGGAAGATTCGGAGCTCTCTTCACATTGAGAAGCAGCTTCAATGTTTGTGATGAATGGCAGTCTGAGAGTGTGGGCTAGGATCAGAAAAGAAGCCACTAAGAGTGACAAGGATGTGGCAGTGTATTACAGAGAAGCCCATTGGAGTGGTGAGGACAGTGAAGCACTGGAACAGGTTACCCAAAGTGGCTGTGCAGTCTCCATCCGTGGAGATTTTCAAGTATTGACTAAAGAAAGCCCTGAAGAATCTGGTCTTACCTTGCAGCTGATTCCTCTTGAGGTGTCTGGACTAGGTCCAAAGGTCTCTCTGAACCTGAATTATTCAAAGTCTAAACGACAGAATCTCAGGCAGGATCTATAGATCTGAAATTGAAGCAGAGGAATAGAGCACCTGCTACCAACCAAGAATTCTCAGTTTTATGACTATGTCTTATCCATGAGCATCACACACAGATGCTCACTCAGCAGCCAAGTGTAGACAAAGGCCACAGATTCCCAGGAAGCTAGTGGAAAGATGGAGCACTGGCAGTTGCAGCAGAATTCATTCCTGCAGCTCTTACGAGTATCACATATGTAGGACAAAAAAAAAAAAAAAAAAAAACAAAAAAAAAAAACCCCACAAAAAAAAGAACACCACTGGCAACAAATGTTAACTTGAAGTTGTGGTCCCAAAGAGCATTTTCTCAGGGCAAGGAACTTCTAAATTGTTTTCACTTTCCCTAACCACTTAAGAGCCAGGGAATGTGAGCCTGCACTAAAAAACATTCCCAGTAAGGGGAAGGGGCAAAGGGACAAAAAAGTGTTTGATTCACTGATGTTCCTTACATGCAGCCTCCCCAACAGTCTATGCTACTGTGTAGCATTTGAGAAGCAACTAAAACTCTTGCTGAGACATTTTTAAGAGGTTTTGGACCATGTGAATGAGCTCTCAAATCCAGACCATTACACTACAGCCCTTTCTTGACAAATAGCCAAACCTTGTTTTGACTGACAGAACCATATAGACTCTTTCTAACCATCTTCAGTACGATAAGGCTGCTGCCCTCAGGAAATTATAATCACACCATCTCTTTTGATGTGCTAAACACATCCCCTCAAATCTCGGCCCTCCTCAGTCCGGTTCTCTTGCCATAAACGGCTTCAGTTCCATCAGTGTCACACAGCTCTTCTCCCAGACATAGCTCATGTTCTAGGGTAGCTTAGGGTCAGCTCCCCACCCCTGGTAGCAGCCTCCTCTATGAAAACTTCCCACTGGGCTTATTTATATCAATGATACCTCCTCCTCAAAGGCTCTAGGCTTCACTCAGCAGCTAGTCTCCAGCTCCCTGGACCTGCAGACATCTGAATCATTCACCCGTGCATTTCCATTGCTACAACACTGCTTTTGGGTTTCTTTTTTTATTTTTCTTTTCAGAAATTGGCCTGCAGCCATAACAAAGGTTCAGAACTATTCCCTAAAGGGACAGTCAGTCTAAACAGAAAAGTGATGCTGAAAGGCACTGCACGTACAGTAACCACGTTCTGCCCTGCCTTTCAAGGAATACTAAGCAGCTTTAACACCTATATGTATTTACAAATGAAGCAAGTGCTTCATTGGGGCTCAACTGTCATCAAAATACAAAGTTTACTGGTACTTGCCTACAAGCACCTTGTGTCTAGTTGTCAAATTTCTTACAAAATCTCAATTAGGGCGAACCACCATGAATATAATGCAAGTTGATTTACACTCCCACAGCTGTGCTGTATGCTTCTGTCTCTGACAACACACTGTCTTATTACTGGAGTATAGTATTACCCATTTTGTTTAGCTGGAAAAAAGAAAACTCATCGGTATTCAAGTACTGCCCTAACCTTTGAAAAACTTCAAAAAGCTTCAGAGCCCTTTGCTGAGGGAAACAGCAAAAAAGCCTATCTCTAGGTACTGTAAAGTTTAAGGTAGCAATAGGCTCTTTATAGCATCTGTGTCAAGCTTGCCATTAAAAGGTTTGGGTTAGCACCAATAACAAGTTATTATACCAGCCACCAAAAAGAAATTCACACACTAGCACCAGGATTTAGGTAGAAAACTAAGTCTGAAATTCAAAGCTCAGTCTTGAAGAAATTAATACAAGAATTCCTGTGACCAAGATAATGACTATGTCAGCTGTCATTCAAGAAAACACTTCTGAAACACAAATGGACACAAGAATATTAAACTCCAAATAAACTAATATGAAATTGACCTCCAAGACTAACCCTTTAGTCTGCCAACTGCTGGGAAGTACTTTTCCTTGCACAGTTTTTAAAAGCACTTTTCCAGTATGCATTACTGCCCACAGCATTTCCAACAAATAATACCTGAGGGAAAAGAGAAAATACACTTCTAAACTCTTCAGCCTACACCCTTGGAAAGAAAGTCTACACAATATCATGTACTACTGCAACATAAAAGAATCTGATCACACTGAAAATGAAAGTGCTCATAAACATCAATGTTTCATCTGTACGATAATCTGCAAGCTATTTCTTGTACAGAATTTCTGTTAAGAATAAAGACAACAGTCTGCAGAGTTATCATTATTGCCATTTAGTTTCAATGCATGAGTGGCTCTCAAAGTGGACAGGTAGAATACTCACAAATGTACCTGGAAAATCTATGTGACATTTGCTTGCCATCACATCTGCTCTCCACTTACCTTTCTTCCCTTCCCTCTTCCTCCTAAAACACTTTGTGGCAGATGGACAGAGAACTCAGTGTTTTAAGTCAATGAGAAGGATTGACTCTCACTGGACCAACTGATCTGGAAGGGGGACAACAGTAGTTTTGCCGAGTATCTGAAAAATACAGCAAGCCTGGGAACAGGACTCCAGCGTGAAACACGATTCCCTATAAATCTCTGCAGGGAATAAATTCTTCTGCAAAGTATAGCAAGAGGAAAGCTTCGGTGTTGTCTAGTAGGCAGCAACTTTTGAGGAGAGCGATGAGGCAAGGACATGCAAAAGCCCCTGCCTGAACCTGAAAGACAGGTTTAAAGAGATGTTGAAGGCAAGATGAGAAACATGAGTGTATATACAAGTGTGGGTGGGAACCAGTCCTACGATACAGACAACAAAAGAGCTGACTGAAGAAATTTTAAAATCAAATGGTAAATACAAGAACAAAACCAGTTTTCTACCACAGAAGAGTTGCACTGCCGTTGGAGAGCAATGTTTTATGAAATGGCAAACCCTACTATCTAATTCCATTCTCTTTATTGTGTTTTGGCACTATCTACATGAATGGAACACAACTGCAAAAATAGACACATGCACTTTGGTTTTACTGGTTTCCAAAACATGACTGGATTGGAAGCAATGGGTCTAGCACATTAATCTTTCCCATTGAGGTTTTACTGAAAGGTGATTGTTTCTTGAGCTTTTATTTAGCAAATCATTTGTATGTCAGCCAACAGAATTCCCAAAGGCTTCTTCCCACGCTGTTCCTCTCAGACTTTTTTTAAACAGGGTCCAACTGAAGACTACTTCCAAAATGTACCTGTAAAACTTGCATTTGAATGCTCTTCATTCATAAAACAGATGGAAAAGTGAAGAGCAAGGAGAAAAATGTACAGAAAGAAAGCAGACCTGTACAAAAAGCATCACAATGGAAAACAGAGGTCATTTTACTCTCCATTTCACCATAATAGAAATATTAAAAGTAATGTTCTTCAGACTGCATGTCACCTTCAATTCCTAAAACAGAATATTAGCTGCTGTGTTTCTGTGCTGAAAGTCATTTTCCCACTGCTTTTTGTAGATTGTTTGGATTATTTAACTTTAAAGAGTCCAAGAGGTTTTTGATTGTTTCACTTCCTATTCCTTTCATCCTATTCTTCATCTTGTTGGAATTACTTTTTCCAAATGGTATCAGTAGGGCTGCCAGTCCCCAAGGCTCTTTATTGGTCATTTGCTGAACTTTCTCTTCCTTCCGTAAAATCCAGGCACTTTCTCTGGCCATAGCTACAAATTTCTCCAGCTGTGGCTGATTAACATTCTTGCTAATATTAAGGTCTTGTTCAAAGGGATTCCAGATATAAAGAGGAGACGATTCAGGTTTATTTACTTCCTTTCCCTGCAGACAGTGTAAAGAAAAAGCCAAAGTTGCATACGTGTATTACAGGCCGAGCAAATAACAAATCACTTGAGTTACTGCATTAGCACTACAAGTATTTTGACCTAGTAGAGAACTTTTTGCAAAAAATCCCAGTTACTATTAATCAAGTTAATCTTCCTGTCAACCTGACTGTACGACTCCTGTTCTCTGAACACTCTTAGTGGTGGTTTTCCTTGCCGCGTTCAGCTTAGATTTCCTTCAAGATAAAGAACACAAAACTACAGCTTAGCCTTTCTGGCCATCCTCCCGTTTGCTTTTCCACAAACCTCAGACGTCACTCACTGCAGTTTCCTACTCCTATCTCCATTTGTGTATGGGCAGCATGAGTGTGTCATATTAACATGCATAGCCCAGTGTGATAAATTACTACAAGCACTGAAACTTTTTAAACCACTCCTCTTTCAGTACTCATTAGGAGCTAGTGTAACAAAACAAGATTATTACTTAGGCTGAAATTCCTCCTCATTCAGTTTGTCCTTTAGGTACAGAGGTATTCAGGTCATGGGCATTTTTGGGCAAACCGTTGACAGCTACGTAGTTTGCTATTTAAACACACTGCCATCTCAGTGCTTATCAGTGCTACTTAGTTGACCTGCTCTGTATTATGGAATCTCTTCAGGCCCTCCACCACGAGCAGGAATCTACCAGCTACCACTAGCCCAGGAAGTGTCCACATACATGCTACATACTCTTGCCCAGAGCCAAGAGGACTGACTAGTTAAACAGAAAAACATCAGCAGCACAGACATTTGCCCTAACAAGCTCAGGCTTCAACACGCATATATTTTTTGCTTGCCTTTTTCAAGGCTTAATGGAAAACAAGAGTTCCCCATCTTAATGAATCAGTTTCTAAGATCAACCACCAGGAGCAAAAAGATCTCTTAATGCCAGTAATTCATAGTGCCTATGTACAAAACAGAACACCAATGTCCACACAGCAGCAAAGCACTGAAACCCTTGTAAGAAGACCAGCAGGAACAGGTGGAAGTTAAGGCAGCTAGTTATATATGTAGCAAAATAGCTTCTATTTTTTAAAACTGCCAATTTTATTACAGGTTTTTCAAGAAAAACCATACAGGCTTAGCATCAGAGTTGGTGCTTTCCAACATACCCAAGTAATGACACTGCAAATGTCCTTAATGGTGCTCTAAGTGGTAAGGCCTTGGAGGAAAACCTTCTGCCTTCACATAAATGACTCTGGGTTTTGATACACCCAATATAAATGGACTTTGTACATTCAATTAAAAATGACAGAACTCCTGCTTAGCATATGTAGTTTATCAAATGGCAAGCAAAGAAATTGATACTGTTGAGAGATTAAAATTCATTCACCTTTCGAAGATTTATGGAATTCCTTCTGAAATCAAAGTTTCCATAATATTCAAAAAACTCACCCAACAATACATCTAAGGGAAAAAAAAAACAGCCATCAGTAACATTAAAAGTTTATTTTCAACATGCTCATAAAAAACAATTTTAAAATGTTGATGATGATTTACCTACCAAGTGTTTCTGTATTATTTGTACATTTAATCTTGCTTAAGTCACTAACAAATGAGCAATCATATCCTCCAATTACAAGCTTGTCTTTTTGATCTGAAACAAAAATCACAGGCATAATTGTAAGCGATAAACAATAAAATGCCATAGTGTTTAACAAAATTTAGGTAACAGACATGACTGAATTAGGAGTTCATGAGTCAACTTTCAGGTTAAGATTCAACTTATGTGGTTAAAGATTTAAATGAAAAAAGTACATGGGCAGGCAAAGGAAAAGAAGCATGGTAAATGCTGTATTTTTAAAAGCCTACAGGAGTAAGATGTAGGATGTCTTTGTATCTCTTATGTTACTTATAAGTAACAAACCTGGTATCTCTGCATATCACACACTAAATAGCAGAAATCTCTGAGGCTAATAACTGAGAGGGTTTCAAAAAAATTGGACCCAAAGTGTCCATTGTCTTTTTTTTGTAAAACTTAAAAGAGATTTAGGAATATTCTTGTAAAACTTCAGTGCAGATGTTTTGGTTTCTGTATTAATAAAACAATAATCTATAGAATGCTGATGAAATATTTAAACTGATTTTAAAGCAACAGGACACAGACCTTTTTCTCCACTCAGAGCACTCAAAGCTTCTAGAGAAGCATGTCAACAATGAGAAGGCATGAGTGAGGAATCAAGAACTTGGGATATTATTCTCTATGCTTTTCTAAGAATTACTGAACATAACAGGCCCTGAAAGCTATGTATGAACAGCTTGTTTGGGAAGATAAAAGAATTTTATGCAGACGACCTAAATGGTCTCAAGGATATTCTAAATTGCGAGGGAAAAATACAGCCTTTCTTTTAAATATTTGGCATTTATAAAACAATACAGATCAGTCTGCACAAAATTCTTAACAACTACAGAGACATCTGAGATACTACAAGCCTTCTAAAACAAGCAAAATGGAAAATAAACAAAAAAAAAAAGAGCTAGCATGGGAGCATTGAGCAAATGAGCTCTTAATTACCTGAGACAAAGAAAAAGCCTAACCCCTCTAAACAGAATTGAGTATTAAAAATGGATTTTGTTGCCTTTAAAATGCATTATTTTCACTAAAAATATATCTAAAACCTGTATATTCTCTTAAAAATAAGGCACACATAGCATGCATTAGTATGTGAGGACACAAAGAAATTGCTTGAGCTTGTTCATCACTTTTGAGTAAATAAATGTGAAAGTCACTGCAATAAACACATAAATAGCTGTGCTTACCTGCCAGTTCTTTAAGTTGATCTAGTGTTGGAATGATAGGTGGTGATCTCCTTTGCAGAAAAAACATGACCATCATGGTCAGAGAGAAGTTTGTAATCCAGGTGCCAGGAATACTATTTGTAAGTCCATGAACACGGGCCCAACATCGTACACTGAACACCAGTGCTCTTACACGGGAATCCAGACAGCCATATATGTACAAGAGTTCTGAACTTTTTATAGCAATGCTGAAGAAGAAATTAAAAGTAAGGGACATGTAAATAATAAGAGAACTGCGAAGTACCAGATGCAGTGTTCATTATTCAGACCTACAGCATCAGCAGGGTATCCATAAAAAAAACATTTAACTTTTATGCATTTAAAAATAGAAGAGAATGCCTGAAATTGTCCAAGATGAAATGCTTGGTAATTTTCCACAGTAGTAAGTACACAGTTATGGGTAAATAACAATACTGCATTTGCACTGTTTCCTTGCTCCACATCACAGTGTGAGTTAAACAAATAAACAAAACCCGAACAAAACAAGCAAAAAAGAAAGAAAGAAACAAGAAAGTTCCACCACATACTCATGAATGAAACTATACATAATGAAGCAAAAAACTTAATTTAGCCACAACTGCCTTTGAGGTCTATTAGATAGTGTCTCTATCCTAGCAATGTATTGAAAAATACATTAAGTCCAGAGATACAATGAAATCTGCAAAACAAGCCAGTTTTCAAATTACTCATTTTTGGTCCTACTAGAAAACCCTATTAATCTGGAAGAATAAAGCTTTTCAGATGGATCAGTTTTTTTATCTGCTTCATCATAGGCTCAAAGAAACATTCATGTAATGTACAAATGGGAGGGCAAGAAAAAGTAGAAGAAAAATGGAAGCACAGTGTGACAGCAAAACTTATTTTGGGTTCAGTTTAAAGTACTTGTTTAACTACAGCTGAAGGAGTTTTTACTCCTAATCTTGCACTGAATTATTTTAAAAATCCACCATGGCATTTTTGGGAAATTTACCATGTTAAAGTTTTACAACATCCAGACTTCTAAAACTTCAACTCCGAAGTGTTTCCTTGTGTCCAGAGGTTTCGTATTACTCCAAATGATAACAAGACAACACACACAGTCCCAACCAGCCAAACCATCAGCAGAGAATTACAAGGAAATGCTGAATTTTACTCTGGCTGCATATACAAAAGCAATTTTATATCAAGACACTTGTTCAGTATTGCATTAACAACTCCTGCATATTCTGAAATGGAACTTTGGGTAATTCAGAAAATTCAGGCTAAGATCTGATTGTACCCCCGGTAGCAACATCACAAAATCAACACTAAAATTCTTATGAAAAGTATTCTGAAAGACAATCACTCATATTCTACTAATATTCCCTAAAAACAATGAAAAAAGTTACTCATTTTTTATTATGGTACCTTTAAACCAGTGTTATGGATGTATTCTGGATTGTGGTGGGTATTTCATAATAAATAAGTGACAGCAAACCAAATTGTATGTTTTATCATCAACCAAATGAGAGCAAGCTACAGGAGGAAAAAGAGATGCAAAGAGAGATATTTCTAAGAAGCCTGCTCCCTCTATTGGGCATTGCAGTGAAAGGTCCAAAACGACAGTAACACTTGAGATTGTTTTCAGACATTCAGCAAGTTAATTTAGCATTCAAGATATTTTGCCAGCAAACAGCTGTATGCAGACCCTTGAGAAAAAAAGGACACCAAAATAACTAGAAGCCAAATAACTGAAAACTAACACAATGGAGCTGCTTAATCTGAAAACCAATCAAAAGACGACAGTGCATATGCTCATGTAAATGAAGGGAAGTAATAACTAACAAGCATGGTCTTCTTTCAATTCCTTATAAGTTAACCTTACTGTATAGAGTGGTTTTCAAGTCTTCAGTTTCAGCCAGCAAGTATTTCCTATGCTGGAAAAAGATATGTTAACTACATCAAAACCTAAGCTGTATAAAGTCAAATATATCCCTTTTACTTTCAGAGCCAACATTCACTTCTGTTAACAACGCAGGAAGGAGGAGACAAAACAGTTTTCGTTACAGGTTTTCAAAACACAATTACATTATTATTCTTTCTTAAATTTTTAAAACTGTCTCACCTGTTGCTCACAGAGAGATCACACTGGAATCCTGTCGGTTGATGGGAAAATTTCACCAGCGGGCAGCGAGCATTGAGTATCTTCTGTACGCTCACACATCCAGGACCAAAACTATCAAGGCAATCGCCAACCACAGACAGAATTTTCTGGGTTGCTAATCTTTCAGATGGTAATCTTTTCATTTGATACTCCATGTCAAAGGGACCTTTTTTCTAACACAGAATTTTAAAAGTGAAGTGTTAGCCCAGGAACCAGAGACATTTAAGAATACTTGTGATAGACTACAACAGTTTGCATAAGAGTTTCAATTAAAGACTGATAGACAAGAATTATTCAAGGCAACGTGCAGAACTTTGAAAAAGGTACAAACATATTATATTATCTTTTATATTCTTTTTCAGTGATTCAATTTTTCCAAATTAATAGTAATCAACTTACCGTCATCTGAACGAGTAACTTTACAGTATAATGATACTACATATCACTATTGCCTACAACAATTCCAATTCTGGAATTCCTGAGAGCATATGTGATCTGATTGAAAAGAGGAGCACACAGTGAAATTAAAGAGGCAAACGGCAACCAGAACACCCTTAATTTCAAACCACGAGTAACTCCATTTCAAATCCTCAAAGAACAACGCATTATTAGTGAATCAAATATCAGTGTAAAAGACAATGACTTTTTCATTTAGAAAAAAATAAAGAAACCTGAACATGCAAATAACTTAATCCTTCAAAATGAAGATAAGCTTCTGTAAGACCTAAAACGATCACTTCACTACATATACAGTTTTTATGACAAATAAAAACATCTGTGAAGATGCATTCTGACAACATCAGAAATCAATTTTCCTGTAGGTCTTTGTATTTTGAACTGTCATATTTGTAATGTGTATCTCAATAAAATAACTTCATACCTATGAAATCTCTGTACTCTTTATAGTGTCTCTATGTTTTTAAGAAGCTTCAGCTAATTTTCCTTGCTAATTAAATAGCTGACACCGATTTATTACCCGCCGTAAAACACATCATGAATGAAATGTACCCTATACAAACAGAAATACACAGTGACCAAACTAGTCCTCTGAGACACAGGGAGGTTACTTTTGTTGTCACCAGGTTAGTGAAAAAAGAAACATGGGCTCATGTCATGGTTTAAGGCCCTCAGGCAGTTCTGCTCACTCACTCCCCCCTCTTTCTTCCCCAGTCCCAGGGGGATGGGGAGGAGAATTGAAAGAATGCAACTCCCACAGGTTGAGATAAGAACAGTTAATAACTAAGGTATAACACAGATCACTACTGCTACCACCAGTAATAATAATGACAAGGCAAATATAAGGAAAGAATACAACAGCTCACCAGTATACCCAGCCCAACCAAGTAATGCACCCCCCCATCACCTGATACCAAAACTTGACCACGCAGTGCACCCCCATCACCATGTCTGATCACACAGTGCCCCACCCACTCTTCCAGGTCTCTGCTCTCCGTTTCTACATCCTGGGCATGATGTGCTGTGGTATGGAATACCTCTTTGGTCAGTTTGGGTCAGGTGCCCTGTCTCTGCTTCCTCCCAGCCTCCCCTCCTCCCTGGCAGAGCATGAAACTCAGAAAGTCCTTTGCCAGCCTGAACATTCTAAGCCATAACTATAAACACTGGTGTTGTCAGTGCTGTTCCCAAGCCGAAAATCAAAACCACACTGCTGCACCAGCTACTATGAAAAAGAGAAAAATGACTGCTGCTGCTGAACCCATGACAGCTCACAGACAGGAAAACAATTCAGAAGTTAAGGATCTTGGAACCTTTCCCATAAAGTCAATTTAGCTGCTGAATTGCTGAACTGCTCCAGCAATCACTGTGGTGGACTGCTCTTGCTCTTGCCAACAGTTCTCCAGACAGCATATATGTTTGACCATACCAGGAGAGGTCTCTCGTCTATTTAATGTGCATGCATGAGACAGCAGGGCTGGCTTGAAGTGAAAAAAGCCTGTAACTATTAGAATTGAGGCAGGCAAAAAAAAAGAAGATGGGAACTCAGCCAACATGTAGGTGTGGTGGCTTTTGGACCTTTTTGTTTGTGACAAAAATCACAACCAAACAGCAGCTCAGTATATCTCAAAAGCTGAATAAAGACTTTTTTTTTTTTTGTAGTGATAAAACAGATACTCTTAATCATTGACAGGACCTTCTCACATAGCTTTGGTGTCAGCTGGGCAGGATGAAGTACTGATACACTTGCCCCAATAGGTTCTTCACTTATTCTTGCCACATCACTCAGAACAGCAAACGTACAAAAAGTAAACTATTACTCAGGGGTAAATTGATACAGTACCTTAAGCAAGAAGCATAACTGTTTCAACACACAAATTGTTACGTTAGAAATATCACAGAACTCTGTTTTATGTCATTCACTAATATCCAAACTGACCACACGTTAAAAATGCCATACCCATGGTCAGACATTGCACTGATAATCTTGGTAAACAATGCTCCCACTTTGGCTGCTTAAATTCACAATTAGAAATCATTTCACCATAAAAATAAAAATAATGTTATTTAATGTAAGCAGGTACTGAAATGCCTGGTCCTCCTCCATTGCTGGTACCTCCTAAAAGACTGCAATAAAGTAAAACTCAGAGGATACCTGGATAAGCAGGAGACCTACAGACCAGTCAGCCTCACCTCTGTGTCTGACAAAATCTTGGAGCAGATTCTCCTGGAAGGCATGCTGAGGCACATGGATAACAAGGTGGCTGGTGACAGCCAGCATGGCTTCACTAAGGGGAAATCCTGCCTGACCAATCTAGTGGCCTTCTATGACGGGGCTACAGAACTGATGGAAAGGGGTAGAGCAGGTGATGTCATCTACCTGGACTTGTGCAAAGCGTTTGACACTGTCTCACATGACATCCTTGTCTCTAAGTTGGAGAGATATCAATTTGATAGGTGGACCATTCAGTGGATGGCAGTACGCAAAGAGTTGGGCTCAATGGCTCAATGTCCAGCTGGAGATCAGTAACGAGCGGTGTCCCTCAGGGACTGGTGTTGGGACTGGTCTTGTTAAACATCTTTGTCCGTGACATGGACAGTGGGATTGAGTACACCCTCAGCATGTTTGTAAATGAGACCAAGCTGTATGGTTTGGTTGGTATGTTGGAGGGAAGGAATGCCATCTAGAGGGACCTTGACACACTTGCGAGGTGGGCTGATGCCAACCTGATGAAGTTTAACCACGCCAAGTGCAAGGTCCTACACCTGGGTTGGAGCAATCCCAGGCACAGCTATAGGCTGGGCAGAGAAGAGATTCAGAGCAGCCCTGCAGAGAAGGACTTGGGGGTGTTGGTTGATGAGAAAATGAACATGAGCCAGCAGTGTGCTCTTGCAGCCCAGAAAGCCAACCGTATCCTGGACTGCATCAAAAGAAGTGTGACCTGTTCCTCTACTCTGCTCCTGCGAGACCTCACTTGGAGTACTGTGTCCAGTTCCGGTGTCCTCGACAAAAAAAGGACATGGAACTGTTGGAAGAAGTGCAGAGGAGGGCCACGAGGATGATCAGAGCACTGGAGCACCTCTCGTATGAAGACAACCTGAGAAAGTTGCGGCTGTTCAGCCTGGAGAAGAGAAGGCTGCATGGAGACCTCATAGCAGCCTTCCAATATCTGAAGGGAGCCTATAGGGATGCTGGGGAAGGACTTTTTATTCGGGACTGTAGTGAAAGCACAAGGGGTAATGGGTTCAAACTTAAATAGGGGAAGTTTAGACTGAATATGAGGAAGAAATTCTTTACTATAAGGGTGGTGAGGCACTGGAATGGGTTGCCCAGAGAAGTTGTGAATGCTCCATCACTGGCGGTGTTCGAGGCCAGGCTGGACAGAACCTTGGGTGGCATGGTTTAGTGTGAGGTGTCCCTGCACATGGCAGGGGGTTTGGAACTGGATGATCTTAAGGTCTTTTCCAACCCTAACTATTCTGATTCTATGAAGATGTCCTTCATGTCACATCCAGCTTTTGAAAGTCTTCAAATCCTAATATTCAAATATACATGTTAACAGTCTATAGTATGAACTCATGTAAAATCTAAGTATAAACAAACTGATTCCTGTGGGTGAAACAGCAAATAAGCTGCTCTGTCGAAGAAATTCAATAGGTTGAAGATGCACAGCATAATCTTACCGTTATTGAAGCATGCTTTTGTGCATCATGGAAGTCCAGAAACATGTCCACATCACATCCCAGTTTGCCAAACGTGTTGACTGAAGAGCCAAATGGCTTTACTGTGCTGTCTGGAAAATACGCTCGTGCAAAATCCCGAACCAGGGAACAGACCAGATATCGGAGCTTGATATTTTCATCTGTAAGCTGATACTCATTCAGTAGGATGTACATCTGACTGCTTATCTAGGTGAGAAAATAAATACTTTAAATATAAAAACACCCATCTTCTGTCTACTAGCATACATTTACATCTCCCTAACATCATTGCAACTGGAAGATTTTTTTTAATCTCAAATGTCCTTATTTCATACAGAAAAAAATATTTTAAAACTATTTATTAAAATTCCTAATTTCATTCACATATTTCAATGAAGGAGAACCACTCACACAACATTCTAAGAGGGACTGCTTTTTTTTCTTTTTCTTTTTACAAAATAGAAATAAATTGTTTTGTAAGTTGCACATGACTACTTGCAAATTTGAAATAGGCATGGTTCATTTCCCATTGAAAGAGATCGAGAAACCTCTACTTACACTGTCTGCATGACAAAGCTTCTCAATAAGCTCTTTCACTGGAATGTGAGACTGAGGAGAGAGGTGAAGTGGTGTCTCTTCAGCAGCTTGGCTAACTGGGTTTTTCAGCATGAAAGTAAAAAGTCTAGATTTAAACGGAACAACATGATACTCTGCAGCACTTGGGACTCCAACGGCATCCTGCAACGAGGCTATACTGTTCTTTTCCGAAAATTCTATTAAAGCATGGATACCCTAAAACATGAGGAATGGAAACAGGCAGGGTTAGATAAATGCGCACAAGACCTGAACTGATACTATTTAGATGTTGCTAGGAGTATTGAGACAGTTTAATGATAGTCCTGAAGCTGAATGGCCCTGTACCTCAACAATTTTTAGACACTTCTTCACAAGAGATCAGAAATATTTAAGATATATTCTTGGCAGTAAGTACTAAACATGAAAGTTCTAAAATTTATTTATCTTCACAACTGTGACACTTAAGAAACACATAAAAGACAGTTACCTCTGTTGTCAGAACAATGCATAGTGCAGTGCTGTGTGAAAGTTTCAAAGGTTTAATGTAAAACAGGTTGCTAGCTACGCCTTAAGTGTTGCTTAGCTGATTTATGAATAAAAATCTGTTGCCCAGCAACATTAATATAAAAAATTAATTTAATATACTAATTATAGATCATTTTCTTAACTTGCATGTACGAGGCCTTGACCTAATGCTGGCATTGTTTTTGTCTAAATTTTACGTTATTACTTACCCGATTTTCAAAAAAGAAATGACTTTTAATGTTTCCATGACTGGATAAATACTGCAATAATTTTTTTTCATTCAGTTTTGGTGGGCACTTAATTAAAACAGTCCGTTCTGCATGCTCTAATCGTTCTGTTTGGACCTCAGCAAATGTCTTCTTTCTGGTACTGACTTCAGCATCTGTGAGAAGAAATGTGCATCAAGACTCTTCTATATAAAGATTTAAGACTGATTTTAATACACTTAGTCTCTTTCTCCGGATTGAACAACTGGCCAAAGGTTTGTCCTGGTTCTCTGAGAGGGTCACAGCAAAAGAAGAAGCAACCAAGAATAAATGAAAGACACAAACAGAAGTGTATGCCTGTCACAAATGCATACATTTGTAAGAACAAGGAATAGCAAATATAGGAAGAAAACAATACTGATTTCCCTTGATGCCCCAGGAAGCTTGATAATACAAGGGATCTTTCTTCTCCTTTGGTTTGCTGTTCACCATCAAAACATTCAACACGCGGAGTAGGACTCTACATATGAGTCTGGAAATACCAGCTAGGGTATGAGGCAGAGCTAGACCTTTAGCAAGCTACCCTGGAAAGATAATCTCTCTCGGCTACCACAAAACCAGCACTTTCACCTTCAGAACAATTCAACTTTGGCTTATTTCTACAACTCGTCGCCTTCTTTTACAGTAAAACTCCTACTCAAAATTTTCGGTTAATACTCTACTTTCATCTGCTCTACTACAATAAACCCACAGATCAGTCATCTTGCCACACTACTGGCAATCTACATTGCTGCTGACAGCCCACAGAATTAACATGGAAATGAGACATGCTGAACACAGACACTCTTTTCTTGATTGCATACACAAAAAGGGGACATATCCTGAAATTTGAAATTGTAATCCCTTGCCTGCATAAGTCTCACACTAATCTACTGACCACAGCATATTACTACAGACTGTGAAGCTGCTGTCTGTTAATACTGCCATTTGTAAGTCAGACTGGAGAATATACAGTTAATTCCCTGCAGCTACTGTCTGCTACAGGAAGACTCAGGAGATCACTCTATTCTATGGTCTTGATTTTGAGGAATCCATGGGACATTGTGACCTCATAAAAAAATCTTAACTATCACCTAATGACATTTGCTAGTATTTATTATTAAAAAAAAAAATAAAATCAAACTTAAACGGGGGATTTAGGTTAGATATAAAGACAAAATTCTTTACTGAGAGTGGTAAGACACTGGCACAGGCTGCCCACAGAAGTTGTGTCTGCCCCATCCTGCCAGTTTCAAAGCCAGGTTGGACATGGCTTTGAGCAACCTCGTCTAGTGGAAGATGTCCATGCCCATGGCAGGGGAGTTGGAAATGGGTGATCTTAAGGTCCTTTCCAACCCTAACCATTATATGATTTTATTTTACAAATTTATTGAGCTCTTACATAGTCTTGTAAATATGAAGCAACATAGTTGTTTTGATAGCTTAGTTGTATATAGCATTTTTCATCAGAAAATCAAAAAAGCACTTCATGAAGATGATAAACATCCCATTTTCCTTAGGGGCAGAGTAGTATGAGTGACTCTGATCCAGAAAGGACAAATCACATGGATGAGTGGCCCAATCATGAGATGAACCTGGATCTTTCCACTCCCACTGCTCTCTGCATTATGCCAGATTGCCCATGTGATTCCTGGGTGATTTACTGCCTGTACATGCTTAGCTACTACAGCAGATGATGTGCTCTGGCATCTCTTCCTGGCTCCGCTGTCATCTGCACAGTCTAAGCACAGCACAGGTAGAGATGATCACTTCCAAAAGGTAGTTGTAAGCATTTTAAATGCAGGAGAAACAGTCTGTTTTGCTTTCTTCCTCTGTTCCATACAGCATTTCCAGTTAATGCCAAAGTTTTACAGTTATTTTAAAGACGTATAGACCAGCACTCCTGCTGAAAGAAAAGACACCATTCTCCACATGGTGCTGGTGGATATTCTAATGCTGCCTTCTGCATGCTGATGCTAATGCAATTATACTTTTAATCATGGAGCAAACCAGGTCCAAAAAAAGGATCATTAACCAAAATCTGGGCACACTCCAAACAAGTCCACATCCCTTTTTTATCGGGGGCCCAGAGCTGAACGTAGTACTCAGGTCTCACAAGAGTGGAGCAGACGAGGAAATTCATTCACCTCAAGCGCATTTCTGTGTTTAATAAACCAAATCCCCGACACCACTAGCAGATTCTGGGCTCCCAGGCCGCACCCCGGCGCTACGGCAGCGAAAGCTCAGGCCAGCACAGCTGTCGCGGGATGCCCCCGTCGCTGCAGGGCCTCCGAGGCCCTGAGAAGACACTGAAGCCTGGGACGCCGGCCCTGCCCAGGCGACTCTCCCGAGGCCGAACAGCCCGCCGCAAACACGACAAGAGGACACTCCACTCCCCGCGCCCTCTCCCGACCTCATCGCCCCCCGGGAGGCACAGCCGTACCGGAGACACCCTGAGAGGAACGTGCCGCGGCCCGGCAACCCCTACCTTCACCCGCCTCCTCCGGCACTGCCGCCTGGGGCACCCTCTGCACCGCAGCGCCGGAGGAGCCGGGCCGGACCTGCCCGCGGGGCTGCCCGTGTTCCGCGCAGCCGCCCGTAGCCGCCGGGCCGGGGAGGCGCAGGTGGCCCCGCAGCAGGGACAGCGCCCGGCCGCCTGCGCGGTGCGCCATTACCAGGCCGGGAGCAGCCTTTGCGCAGGCGCTCGCTCTGACTTGGACGGCGGCTGGCGAGGGTCAGCTTTCCTTCGTCGGGAGCTGAGTCGGTCCCGAGTTCCCGGGCTGTGCGTGGGTTACCTGCAGGACGTTTGCCGGGCCGGGAAGGGCTGTTGTCACCACGAAGGCGTGTGAGAGCAGGCAGCTGTCTGCTCTGGCATGAGAGAGTAAACTAGCCAGCCAGCACAGTCCAGGCCGGGCCCAAGGCGTGCCTATCGCGGCCTGCGGTCGTCCCTTGCAGGACACCCGTCGGCCAAGGGCAGGAGGGGTAAAAGTGGGCATGGAGGTGAACTTGAAGGGGCCGATGGCCAAAGTGGTAGGGGCCGGATGCAGACTTCAGCTGACTGGCTGCTTAAGAAGGGGGAACGCTGGTTATAGCTACTGGTGATAGCTCTAGGTGCAGTCAAGAAATGTGTTAGGCCTTAATTATTGAAATGTACCAAAGAGTTTATTTTGTAATAATAAATGCATAAAAATGTGCCTGCCCCATCCCTGGCAGTGTTCAAGGCCACGATGGGGCCTTGAGCAACACAAGGTAATCCCTGTCCATGGCGGGGGGTTGGAGCTGGATGATTTAGAAGATCTGTTCCAATGCAAACCATTTTGTTATTTGTCTGGTCCATGTCAGGGGTGCGAACAGGGAGTTACTGGAGAGAAGGCAGTGTGCACATTCTGTGGAATCAGAAATGCAGTGGTTAGGTCACAGAGCTCCAGGGCACCCAGGAGATGGCCTACAGCGTGGTTCCCAGGTATGGACTGATGATAATGGCATTTTTGTTAGTATTTAAAAATAGTCATTTTTGTAAAACTTACAGGCACATGTGTATTCTATGTTAAGCTGGGCTATGTGGCTCTTTTGTATGTTAGCAGGTCTTCAGTGCAGAGCTGTACCCTTGGGAGTCTCCTAATAAGTCAGGATCTGTAAGTAATTGCTATGACTTCCCTTGGGTTTGTATCCTAGGATGATCCTGAACTTGAGTAGATTGCTTTTTAAATACTGCATTTCAGTTTATGCCCTACATAGACATGCCATAGAGCAGAAACCTGTGTTTCCTCCATCTCTCCATGGTGAGTTTCCTCTGGAATCCTATGACTCGTCCTTCATAAATGAACTGATGTGGAGAGAAACTCCTCCTCTTTTCCCCTTTGAAGCCGGTCTAAAAAAAGGAAAATGGACTCATTAAAATTAATTATGGGTTTAGGAACACTAATAACACAAGCAAATTCCTCAAAGAGGATACCAAAGGTTTCCTAGTTTGAGAGATGCTGTGTGTAAGTATGTGTTTGCTCAGCTTTACCCTTCCATGTTCAAGGTGCTCCCAATTCTGACTTCTCCTGTGCCTGGCCTCTCTCCTTTTAACCTCTCCTGTAGCCTGCCTTCTTCCTTAGTCCCCTTCAATTTCCTTCCTCTGGTTTTATTTCAGTGACTTTTAACTTGCTTGCATTTTTTCACAGGTGTTTCTTAGTAAATGCACTGAGTAGTGCAACTGAGCAAGGTGTCACACTCAACATAGATATGTATTTCTTTATGGAGGTTTGCTGATGTGTTTATCATCTGTGTATTTTGGAGAAGAAACCTAGTGTGAACAGGTGTTAACACTGCTAATGGTATTCCATATGCTAAATTATAATGCTAAGGGAAACAAAATCAATTAGTGAGCCTGTCTGGTTCCTTATGCATTTCAGAATGTCATTTGTGCCATACTTTGGGCAATTTTGATCAACACAAGACAAGTAGCTAACATGCAACCTTTAAACAAGGGAATCAGTGTGTCTAGGTAATGGAAACAGAAGAGGAGTTGTATGTACTGATAATAAACACTGGAACCTAAGGAGAGCGTTCTGAAGCTTTATAATGAAAGTTTCGCCACCGACTTCAGTAGGCAAATTCTCATTGTAGTGCAGATAATAAACAGAAAATACAGCTTGTGTCTCATGAGACCTTGAGGCAGGTTCACCTCATCTGCTTTTAGTGCTGCAGCAACTGGGTTTGGTGATCAAGGGCTGCCACTTCTCTCCTTAAAAGCTAATTAGGTGAAGGGGAACAGTCAGGCAGCCCAGTCCTGATGGAGTTACTGCCTTTTGGACAAGAAATAGAATATAATCCTGCCCAATTTTAGCAATTACTGAGTTTACACTGCTGTCCCCAAGAGCATTTCAATCCCACTGCTGCTAACAAATCCTTCACCTTGTTGTCCTATATTCCACCAGTTTCAACTGAGTTTTTTATTCCTATAACCATAGAATCAACTATGTTGGAAAAGACCTTAAAGGTCATCAGGTCCAGTCGTTAATAATGCTTGAACTCGGTGTGTGGGGGGAGCTGGTAGGATCCCCCTCGACATGCACAGAAACAGGGGAGACCTAATAGCTCAGGGATGGCACCGGGGCTCTGGCAGCGCAGTAGCCGCGCCCAGAGCAGGGCGGTGCAGCTCCCGCCTTCCAGGAAACCGAAATAGAAACCTCGGCTGGGGCCGTCCCGGTCCCCCGCCCTCAGCGCGGAGCGGGCGGTGCCACCTGCGCTCTCTCCGGCTCCGGGAGTTCCCCGTGGGACCCGACCGAGAGCGCCCGGCGCTCCCGGTGTACGGACGGACAGAGCGGCTTCTGGCGTGCAGCGGGTTAGCGGGAACGGGTTTGGGGCAGCGCGGCCTCGAGTGAGTGACAGAAGCTCTGAGAAAGCTCTAGCGGGTCGGGAAAGGACGGGACTGCCGTGCCGGTGAGGAGACGGCTGGGTTACTTCCTGGCTGGGCCGACTGGCAGCAGGTAAAGTGCGGGAATAGAGCCGGGCAGCCTCCTGCCTGCCCTCCGCTCGCAGCGCACCGTGTTTGCGCTGGAGCCGTTTGATCCGCAGCGCCTGTGCTGCTGTTCCCGGGGTGTGCAGCGCAGGGGGGCACGAAACGCTCTGCATAGACAGCGGGCGGTGAGGGGACACACGAACATTTTTTTCTGTAGCACGAGTGAAAAATTGCGATGATGTAGGAGTTGAAATTGTTGATAATTCTTGTTTCTCAATAGTAGAGCTCCCCCCCCCCTTTTTTTTTTTCTTCCTGGAGGAATTGTGGTTCTTGAGGTCTGTCGGTAACTTTTAAAAGCGAATAGTGACTTGTTTTCATCGCTGATGGACAATTATTTGTCATTCCATTTATTGGAAATTATTCCATAAAAGCAGCGCAAGACATGTTTATTATGAATGTAGGATAGTATTAAAGCCAGTCGGTGCAGGTTTTGATTGGTTGGGTTTGTGTTTTTTTAGTGTTCTGATGTTTTAGTTTTTTGGGTTTGGTTGTGTTTTTTGGGGGGAGGAAAGGATGGGGAGGGTATTTTTGGGGGGTGTTTGCTTGGTTTTATTGTAGGTTTTGCTTGGGTTTTTTTTTTTTTTGCCTTATTGATTCTTGACACACAAAAATCCCTCAGGGTCTCAGATGGCTGGTATCCAGTTACTGTTCATTTGATACGGTGGTTGTAAGAATGCTGTGAAGGAGCACACTTCTCAGGAAGAAAAAATAACAAGAAAGGGTGTTAAGGAAAAGCTACTTGTGGTAAATAGAGAAGTAAACCTTTGGCTTGCAAATTACTCATGTGACAATGTTGAAATAATGGCAGAACTGGAGCAAGAGTCTTGTGCTTTAGAAACTGACTCAGGTGCTTACATTGAGTTTTATTTTTCCGCTGTAGGTAAGAGCAGTTTTTTACCTGAGAACCTGAGTAGCGTATAGTTAGTGGTACAATTTCTGTATGTACCTGTATTGTATTGGGTGATATAGACTATTACTTGAGTCCCCAGTACAGGTTCTAGTATAGGACTTTAGGGATAAAAATGAAGGATGTCCCTGTTAGCAAAGGGACACCTTTTTTTTTGCTTGTGGTGAAAATATAATGCATAAATTGCTGCATAATTTTAGAAAATCAACTTTGCAAAGTCTAGTCACTGCTCTTGTGCCAACATTTGGTGTTTAAAATTTAAACACTATATATATGTTTTTATTTAAACATTATATTTAAAAATATAGGGAAAATGGAATCACAGAATCAGTAAGGTTGGAAAAGATCCTTGTGATCATAGAGTCCAACCGTTAACCTACCACTGCCGAGTCTACCACTAAACTGTGCCACATGTACACGTCTTGGTGACTCAACTGCTTCATCGGACAGCCTGTTCCAGTGCTTGACAAGCCTCTTGGTGAAGAAATTTTTCCTGATACCCAATCTAAACATCCCCGCATGCAACTTGAAGCCATTTCCTCTTGCCCTGTATTACTTGGGAGAAGAGACTGACACACGCCTTGCTACAGTGTCCTTTCAGGTAGCTGCAAATGTGAGTGAAGGTTCTGCAGCTTTTCTCAGGCGCTAAAAGCACAGAACTAAGAATGCACGGGTTGTAATCACTTTTTCTTGTTATTCAGAGCTTTTGGGGTACTAGTAATGCTGTCAAGAATATTGTTAGTATTGTGATGTAGCTTTGGAACACTGAGGAACAGAAAGTTGCATTTGGTTTAAACTGTACAGATGCCTCATGCATGGAAATATTATCAGAGAATGAATTAGTTTAATTGTGGTACATACTTATCTTTTTTTGAGAAAAGACATCTAGAGGGTCATGTTTTCTCCAGAAAGCCCCTTGGTTTCTAACTTTACCTGACTTTACACTTGCAGTCTCTCAATTCATTTTGTGACTGTACTGTTTCTTTTCTCTCCACCCCCAACAGTTCAGCACCTTAAAAAAAGGGGGCAATGAATAAGAGTACTGCTGTGGGGAAACCCAGAAATCTCCTTTACAATAAAGAGTATACACTCTGAATTTCTTTGTCAACAGCTTTTAGACTGGGTATAGAGCAGGAATGTTAGATGCTAGAGGTTAGAAAACACCCCTGGTATGTATTTGCTCTTGTGTAGGCTGGAAAAACCTGACCTCTCAGCATCCCAGATACAAAACTTAGGTCTCCCCGCCTGAGTAGTGCTAGTGACCGCAAGGTTTCCCACCGGGGTGCCATCAGGTTTACATGAGGCTTGGGTGAGCTGGTGTAGAGTGCTGATGAAAGTTGCTGTGTCTCTCTTGGGGGGACAGGGAGGGGCACAGTGCTGCTCTGCCACTGTCACCCCTGTGGGTTTGAAAAGGAGCATGTTGCATCACAAGTGCTCCACTTGCCTTTTCCTGTGCTGCATCTGCTGAGCTGGCCTGTCCTGCCTTCTGAACTCGCAGCACATAGTCTGAGTTTCTTTTCCAAGTCTGATGTGTCATTTTGCTTGGTTTTCTTCAGCATTAGAGCTGACGTAAATACTCTAACCCATGAGAAATAAGTGCTACAATGCTTCCCCATCCTTGTGGGGAGGGTTACAAAGATAATAATCATAACCAGAAACTGTACCTGGGTAACCGGCATTGCTTCATGGCCTCAGGGGACCAAGTCTGCTCTTTGTCCTTAAGATGAGTAGGCTATGATTGCTGCTTTTCTGTTTTCTTTTTGGTTTCTTTTTGGTTTTGGGTTTTTTGTTTTTTTTTTTTTTTTTTTTTTTTTTTGTTTTTTTTTTATTAGCTTTTTGTATGGTTGTTATCTTTCACCCAAAATAGATGGTTGCAGTGGATTATGAAAAAGGGAAGTGAGAGCTCTCTAAATAGGACATGCTCTGCTAGAGGAAGAAGAGATCTTTCTCTTATTTACTGTTAGCAAGCATGAGGCAGGGAGACTAAAACTCAGGACCGAACCATGGAAAAACTATTTTTCGCTACTACTTGGAAATCTGGATGATGATACAGTAGCTTGATTCTTTTTCGAGGTGTCATCTTTTTCTGCAGAAAAATCCCCTGTTATCTCAGCCTTGTGGTTACTAGTTTTTCTTTCCATGAAGCCTGTGAATCAAAAGATCATGAGTATAAACCAGTCCTTCTGGTTGAACTAGTATGCCATGGCTTTATTTGTTTTGCTTTTTTTAATAGACTGCTACAGAACGCTGTGAAATTGTCATCGGTGGTAAATACGGGTTCAAGAAACATGATGACTTTAGGGATTATATTGAGGCGTTTTTGATGGTTTTGTGTGATGTAACCAGGATAAATACAAGGTAAGCGCTCTAGACATTTACGTGTTGAAAACTATTTGTGTAAGTATTTTAATTACTGGCCATGCATATGTTTTTAACTTGAATAGAGTAATTCTCTCTGACTTAAAGTGGGAACCTGGGATGTGAAGGGACATTTTTGCAATGTTGAACCTAGTTTCTTGTAGTGAAAATCAACTTCAGTAAAATGGTCAAGATTTGTCTGAAGAAGTTATTTTTAGGACTATTGAGGAGGGACAGACTGCTGAAAACTGTTTCAAAAGGTCGTTGTTATAACTTAATTTCTGACTTTCTTCTGAAGCTGGTGAAAGTTTCAGTTCCAGTCTAGTTCTAGATCAGTTTTTGTAAAAAAGATGGATTGCGTATGTCAGGTGGTGATTTACTTGTGCTTTAAGCAATGATACTAACAAGTGCTTGTTACTAGTGGAGTGATCTTGCTCCATGACCTTCTCCCCATTCTGGACACATTACATAAATTGCTCGTAAAAACTTGGGGATAAACTAATTGAGTATGTTTGTGTCTCTGTCCTTCATTTCCAAATAATGAATTCATTCATTTGTATTGGGGATGCTACTTCATTTTTTCATATTTAGCAAAATATAACCAGTTTGTGCTTCTTCACTGTCCAGTTCCTCTAACAAAAAGCTTTATCAACGTAAATGCCAAGAATGAATGACAGGATAGGTTCACTAATAAATTCTAAATAAAATTTTTCTAGCAAAGATGTTTTTCTCTTCATTTCCTCTTCATGCAGGCTACTAATTATGGAGTACTTTTCATAATAATTTTAAAACTGACTGTTTAATGCTGAGCCATCACCCTGATCACTTCATTTCACTCTTACTTTGCTAAAACAAATTTAGGTGAAAAATATTTTCAAGTTTGTTTCTTTCTTTTTTTTTCAGGTGTGGTTTTGCAAAGTGAACAGTAATGGAGTATATGAGCACAGGCAGTGATAGCAAAGGGGAGATTGACTTGTTGCTAACTAATTTAAATATGTCTGAGGTGATAGACATCATGGAAAACCTTTATCCAGGTGGAGAGCTTGCAGTCTACGAAGACAGCTTAATTGCAATGTGTGAAGAAGCAAATCAGAATGAAGAAAGTGCGGAATCTTTACTGTTTTGTGAAAGGGAGGTTTCTTTGATGTCCTCTGTCAAATATGGGACCGTGGAAGACCTGCTTGCTTTTGCAAATCAGGTGTCTAACACTGCAAAACAATTTAAAGGATGCAGGCAGCAAGAATCTGGGATCCTCTTGAATATGGTATGTCTCTTTTCTTTTTACTTGAAAATTAGAAGACCTTAGAAGTTTTTAATGAATGTAAACAAAGTTCATCTTCAGTCCTGGGAGTAACAGTCAGGCCATGGTTCTGTGGGCAGCCCTGGGACTGGAGGGGTTCTCTGAGGACATCAAGTCTAGCCCTAGCCCCTACAGTCTCAAGCAGCAAACGGCACTCTGTGTTGCCTCTTTGTATCCCCAGAGATTAGAAAACATTTCCCAACATGCAGTAAAAAACCAAAAGCCACAACTATGATGGCTTGCAGGTTTGGGAGATGGTAAGGATTTTCCAATGCCTTATTCAGTAAAAAGAGTTGAGCATGCAAAACTCCCAAATAAAGGTCTATGATCTATTTTGATATACTTACTGAGTTCATTCTATCTGCACAAAATGGAAAATCTAATAAAGGAGAAAAAGCATACAGTATCAACAGTGACTTTCTGAATTAGAATGTTGCATAATATCACACACTACTAACTTAAAGTACAAGTGCATTAGTTTGAGAGGTGTTAATTTCCTCCGGAAAATGGTATGTGTTCTACAAGTATCTGTAGACGTTAGCATCACTGGACTTCTGTTTAGAAACACTTGCACTGGAAATAATCACTTATGAAATGGAAGTTTATTCATACGTGCTTCTGCTGCTGGTTTAATTTTCTTAAGATATTCTACATCTATAATCTTAAATATCTTGCATGTAATATGTTTTATATGTGAACATTGGTTGCTTGAGCCATGCTGGTTAGTTGGGTGTGAAAAAGCAGAGGGTATTGCTTTATTCCTCTTTAGAGAGAGCATTGCAGTATTGCAAAACATTCACTTTTAAAATCTGTAACATTGAAACGACACTTAGTAATATTAAATGTTTCCTATACATAGAATAGACACTGTTCTACATACTCATGGTTGTTTTTCTTGCATGTTGTTTCTACATGCAATTGGCATGAACCAAGTACAATTAGGTGCATGTGATCTCATTAAGCAACTGAGGACTGGAGGCAGGGCATTACCTGTACATGCTTTCCAGCAGGTGCATCTACACTGTAAGTATCTAGAGCATTTTAGTTAGGATCAGGACTGTTTCTGATTGCTTGGTGGCCCTCACTGACCCATGGCTCATGTCACAAAGTCTTGGAGTGCACAAGCTTGATTTCTTCCAGTTAAAACTAAACTGGAGGGTACATTACAGCCACGGACAAGCACTCAGTCTCTGAGACCAGGCTGGGAACTAGTCTGAAAAGCCTCCTGGAAATGTGAATGGTGTGCTCGTTGCTGCTTTCTTGTTCTGCAAATCCAGTCCACTTCATCTGTGTTACTTTCCAGCATAGGTGTAATCCATGTGGGTTAGCTAGTTTCAACACCTTGAAATGCAGAAGCAAGCAGGTGAGATATACAGATTGCTAGCGTCTTTACCTTGGTTCTGATAAGTAGAGGTGAGGCTTATTCTATATATCCTAGGCAAAATACTTTTTCGTAAATATATGCCTCCCCCCAAACAGTTAAGAACTTGCCCTCCACAAAATTAAGAACTTCAAAGAATTAACTCAGTTCATGTAGCTACTAGTCACAAATGACAGTTTTAGTAGTCAAAAAGATACTTTCCCAACTGAAAATCATGAAGATTAAATTGTGTTAAGGCACAGAAAGATTGTGTTACATCTTAATAAGAAATCTAAACCAAATAATCCTACTAATATGCTGTTATCTCAAAAAAGAGTAGTTGAAGAGCTGAGTATTTGAGGCCATGTGACAGACATTAAATGATAAATATCTCTGATGTGCTTCTACATGTCTTCAAAGAATCTTGATAAAGTAGCAGTAAACAGGTTAATCATATTCCCAGTTACTGACAATACTCTATATCCCTAAATTAATTAGAAGTGTTTTCATAGGAAACATTGCTAGTTCTTTACCTGAGAGGATATTAAGAGATTGGAGAAATAACATCGAACATAAAGCAGTACTCACATGGCTGTAGGTAGGGAGTTTGGTCTCTCTGTCATGTGCAGAGGAAGGGAGCTGTTTCAGAGGAAGATTAAGAGCAAGGTACTGGCTTAGATGCTGTGAATTGCTTCTGGACCAGCCCTCCTTCCCTTGTTGACAGTACAGAGAACCAAAGCTCCCAATATTACCCACCAAAAGCAGACAGTGTGACTCATGCTGCTTTTTTTTTCAACAACAGGATAAAACTAGGAGAAGGTGGTTGGTGAAACTCTGGCAGACTTCTTTACAGACTTCTTTTAGTAAGCAGCAGAAACTCTGATACAAGATGGAAAATTAAAATGTGTTCCCCTAGCAGTACATGTGATATTAGGAAATGCTGAAACTCTTGCTCACATTGTGCAAGATAGCCTGTGAGTAACAGGTATGTGGCATAACAAGTTAGATTACAGGAAGGGCAAACATGTGCAGGTAAACCTAATAACAAGAGGTGGGTAATTTCATTAACCCAGCAGCTGTTGTTGTTGTTTCAAGACAATTAATTGCAACTTACACTTTGTATGTTAGTCACTGGAGAGAAACATAGATTCTTGGGCTGTGAATGAATGCCACACCTTACATGCTGTTCCCATTTGGTGTTTCTAAATAAAGGCTGCTGAGCAGATCACATGCATTATGCACATATATGTGATATATTATTTTCTTTTCCACTACATGTATAAAGTTAATTAGGCATGGAGTAGTTTTAATTTCATTGTGATTTTTTTTGTTGTTGTTTTTAACTCCACAGATCACACCCAAGAATGGGCGCTACCAAATTGATTCAGATGTGCTCCTGTTTCCATGGAAGCTAACTTACAGGAACATTGGCTCTGATTTTATTCCTCGGGGAGCTTTTGGGAAGGTGTACTTAGCCCAAGATAGAGAAACCAAGAAACGAATGGCATGCAAACTGGTATGTTGGTTCCATAGTTTTATCTTTGAGCAAATACTGTATGACATAGTACATACACTATATTTTCAAGCATGTTTGCATCAAATTCCACTGTCAGGCTGATAATCAACTTGGTTTAGTTCCCCTACACAAGGTAGGAGGAATGAGTGTTTTAAACTATTAACTTGTTTTAATTTTCTGGCTCTGAGGCTGCAAAAGTTTCTGCATTTTGAAAGTGTTTGGAAGTATGTGTAACTGCCTAATGAGCTGCAGTGTGAAGGTAGAAGAATTTCTACTAGTGCTACTATACTCGCAGTAGTAAAATACCAGCATGAGATCACGTCTCTGCTGAAGGTGATGGCAAAACTCTGTGGCTGCAGACAGTTTTGGGATCTTGTCCTTTAACTTTTAGGCTTAAGTTTTGGGATCTTGTCCTTAACATTTAGGCTTAAGTTTTCTTTACTCCAGTGCCATTAATGTCTCTGAGAGCTCAGCTTACATGCAGTTCTCATTATGTTTTAAGTCCTGAAAGAGCTCAAGAAAACTGCTGAGCACCCCCCAATTTTTAAGCAAGCTAGTGTTTTCTTTCAACTTTACCTTTGAACATATTATTCTGAATTGAGCAGTAAATATTTAGGGCCAGTACAAGCTCGTCTGGATCATTGCTCTGTATCCTCCAGCATGTGCAATAAACACCTATATTACTTTTGTGTATGAAAGAGTTGGGGAGGAAGTTTTTTGTCCTTCCCTTGCAGCCAATGCATCCACATGGGGACAGATTTAGTTTACTGCTCCTGCATAACCAACTGCAGAATTAAAGCACTCTAATGTTCTTGAATATACAAAGAGTATTTCTCACTGCAATAAAAATATTAGCATTCTATTTGGTTCACAGCTACAAGTTGGAGGGAAAGAGAATAAAAGAGTGGTAGCAGCTTTTCTGTGTGTAAGCAAGTACAACTTTTATTGTCTTAGCAATCTGCTGTTGGTACTTCTTAAAGAAATATTGTGCTGCTGGGTGCCTGTTTTCAAGCAGGTTTCATAAAGCCATAAATCAATGCTAATAAGGAATGAATCAAGGTCAGGAAGATCCTGAGCATGGTTAGTCTGTAGACTGTGCTGGGTGCTGCAAGCACTGATTCACGTTAGGTATATAGCTCTGGTAAAGCAGATGAGACTGCACAAAGCTAATGGAAAAAACAGAGGGATTTTTTATCTCCTCCACCAGGAAGTTTGCATAGAGCTTTTGCATAACCACCAGATTTTGACGGGAATAACTCTTGCTACATTGCTTTTTCTGGAAGATTGCGCTTTTTATTTGGGCATGATTCCAAAAACTCTCTCAACTTTAAACAGGATGTATCTGAAGTAGAAAGGAAGAACAATTCACGAGATCAAAATAAAGCTCTGTATTTTAGCAAGTGGATGCAAGCGCATCGCTTCCTTTTTCCATTTTAATCTGTAGGATAACTAGTGTTAGTATGGATAACTTGCTTATTGAGCTGGTTTTGTCTGGCTTTGTTTGAATGTCCTAGGTCCCAGTGGAACAGTTCAAACCCTCGGATGTTGAAATACAGGCATGTTTCCGTCATGAAAACATTGCTGAATTATACGGTGCTATTTTGTGGGATGAGACAATCCATCTCTTTATGGAAGCTGGAGAGGGAGGATCTGTCATGGAGAAGCTGGAGAGTTGTGGTCCTATGAGAGAATTTGAAATAATTTGGGTGACAAAGCATATTCTGAAAGGACTTGACTTTCTCCACTCCAAGAGGATTATCCACCATGATATCAAACGTATGTGTGTTCTTTGGGATACTTTCTGGTCCAGGCTGGGCTCGGGCTGTGGTAGACAGCCTGGAACTGAGCTGGAGCACCTATCCTTGTATCTCTGGGAGGATTCTGGACATAATTGTTATTTACACTATTTATTAATTCAGTTCAGGGGAGAAGATGGCTCAAAAGTCACAGTTCCTTTGTCTTTTTCTCTGAAACTCAATTTGAAATAAAAACCTAATGAAAATAAAATTATTAAGGTGTGTTAAGCCAGAAGTTTCCCTCTTTTCATGTAAATTCATCCTGTTTCCATGCATACTTTCTGCTTGCACTGTTTTTTAGCTTTTATGTTTCTGCATGGCTTTTCCTCACTTTGAGACACTTTGGAACTAAATACATAATTTGTACTGTCATTGCCTTTCAACAATTGCTGCGAATTTTAATACATTCACTTTCAAAAAGCTCTGGATATTATCAGTTGATATTGATATTAACCTAAATTAAGTACCCTAATTGCCTTAAAATTTTAATGCATTACATTTAATATTGCATACATTTTCTTCCAGCACCACCTCCCTCTGCACACATACAAATTTTGCCTTTTTAGTAAGTGCTTCTAATGAAGACTTATCTCTTCTGAGTTAATTTTTGCTAAACTTGAGGGTTTAAAATAGCAATATTCAAACTGAACTGTTACAATAAATAGCTGTCAGAACATGATTATCAGGAATTGCTAAATTTGTGGCTCTGTTTTCTGGGTTTTTTTTTTTATTAATGTAGGTCAGTTCTTTAGATGTAAGTCATTGAGATTCTGGCAACTATAAAACTACCTAATTTTTTCCATTAGTTGTGCTTTCTTGCAGCAAGTCTTTTTTTATGAGTGTATTGTAATTGGCAGTAACAATGATATTAATTAAAAGGTTTAAAAAACAAACCAGTGAAAACTCTAGCCACTACACCTAAATAGTGTAGAGGAGAAACCAGCCTGTTATTGAACATGGTGGATGTGAGTATGTTTCACTTTTTTCCCCAGCCTTTTTCTTCTTTACTATCTGGTCACATGTCCTCTGCTCAAGGGTTTTCCCTCAACAAGCAAAATCAATAGAAAAGGTTTTTTTCTGAACATCTTTTATCTGTTCCTTAGTGCATCAGCTGCTACTATAGAGTCTCTGTCCTCTGATGCAGGAGGATGTAGGGATTTTACTGAGAGAAAGACTGCCCTGAGCCAGGAAGGGGAGGATAATTTTTGGTTGGCTCTTAGCGGCAATTCAGTGCCGACACTTATTTTAACCCTTGGTTGGAAAACAGATCATAAGGGTGTTAATGAGGAGAACTTCAGTCCAAAACTAGCCAAAGCTTTGGCTGGGAACAGTCCGGAACAGGAAGCAGTTTGCTGTGCTGTGGCAGTGTGACCCTCTATCTTGTCCTTTATGTGGTGTTTAAAATCCTTATCTTCAAAGGTATCCCTAAAATTACATATTTATTTATGTAGTTTTGTAGCACTGGTAAGGAGGCAGCTATGTGAAGGATTGCTTTAGGTACTGCTGAAATCAAGCCTGCATCTTTCCACTGGATGGTTGTGGTGGGTGCTGTGAAGGTGGAAAATGACCCACAGCTTCTTGTGAGAGACAGAGTATTTCTGTTTTGTAACTTGGGGGCTTCACTTGTCCACTTCTGAAACAGCAAACAAGAGTTTCTCAAGGCTTATGCAGAGCACTACCTTCATAAATATTTGATCGGAAATACAACTTCAAAGGAGGCCTCTGAGTACAGAGTTGTGCCTTAGGCAGAGTTTTATGAAAGAAAGCAAATTGAGCACCTAAATGCTACAGCAATTCAGTGGGAGTTTGGAACTGTCAGTCTTGTTTTACTCTTGCAACTGTAGTCTGTCCTCTGTCGTCACACTGAGCTGCTCTCGCTGACTGCAGTGCAAGACTGGTGTGGCTGCTGTAGAGGGGCCTTTGATCCTCTCTACTTGTGTCTTCATTTAAATTGTTAGTGTAGAGAAACTTCTTGGTGATCAACAGTTATGTTGTTTATAGGCAGAGCTGCACAGCATGCTCCCCGCCTTGAAGAGCATTAATTTTCAGAGCAAGTCTTATGCTGAGGGTCCTACCTTCCTTCCACCTTTGTTCTTACCTCAGCCATTTTCTCTCTTTCTCTTTCTCTGTCTCTGTCTTTTTTAATAGCAAGGAAAATGACCAAACATTGATTATGCTTTTACATAAATGAGTCCAGTTTGATTTATTTAAGATGCAATTTAAAATTTGACCCAATCATTACAGACTGGTTTTAGCTAGAAGGACTATCGGTTATAGAGATGGGTTGTGATGATCACCCTTTTCAGACCACCATCCAAGTAAAACAGGCATGTTGTAAAGTAAATGCTGAACATGCTAGAAACTTAAGTATTGACCTTTTATTTTTATTTTCTTTTAGCAAGCAACATTGTCTTTATGTCAACTAAGGCTGTTTTGGTGGATTTTGGCCTAAGTGTTCAAATGACTGAAGACATTTACTATCCCAAAGACCTCAGAGGAACAGAGGTAAGAAACTGGAGGAACAAAAGCACTTCTGCTTTATTTCTCCCATGGTTGTGATGCTTAGGCTCAAATTTGGAGCTTGAGGGTAGAAGCTTGGGCAAAAGAATTTTATAATAAACTTACCAAAAAGTTACAAACGCTAATATAATCTCAATTACGTTTTTATTTTCAACTTGCTGAATGGACAGTCAGGTATTGCACTTTAAAAGCCATGTCACCTTTGCTGCAGTCCCATTCATTAGTGATTATTAAATCAAGTCAAATTGAGATTGGGGTTAACTGAAGTCAAAGGAACAGTACTCTGAGGAGGGTTGCTTGTAGTGGATCAGCTGCTGGTCAGAGACACTTCAGACAGGAATTTATTCTTTCCTTTAGCAAAGTTTTCTTTGGAGGTACCAGCTATGGACGAGGGTGACCTGCTCAACACAGTATTATGAGTCCTCCTTTGAAACCACAGAAACTACAGACTTCTGGATTTCATCCCTTAGCATTTCTAAGCTCCGCTCCCTGTCTAAATGTAACCCTCTTGTCTCTCAGAGGTTATGTATGGCACGGCTGATGATTATCTGGTAAACTTGCTTAGGCATTACACTGATGGAGGTGGGGCAATTTTAAATGTTCTCAATGATTTTAATGCTAAACACGCACAGAGGTCCCTCATGCTACTTGGGATGCAGTTACGTCAAGGTGTTCCCAGAGTTGGAGCTTTAAGCAAACAACCAAGCAGCAACAATTAACTTGGATAGCTGCTGCAGATGTGGCTTTTCATGCTCTCCCTTGCCTGAGGAGTTTGTTTACATGAAACACTTGAGCTGAAATGTGGTTGCTTACCATTCAGATACTCTTCCACAGCATAGGCATGTGTTTAGAGGAGATACTTGTGTAACTGATGAAGCACGTTTCACTCCTTGGAAGGGTGGGATAAACCAAGATTTCACAGAATGTCACACTTGTTTATTTTCAACATATTTGGGAAAATACTTGAACATTTGTTTTCGCTGTTTTTCTGTTCAGGGGAGTTAAGAGCTTACAGTACTGGAGGCAACATGCTTTCAGGCATTTAATGTATGTGCTTCTGGGGTTTTATTTTGGTTTGGGTGGGTTTTTTTGTTTGTTAAGGGGGTTTTGTGGGCTGTTAAGAATAAGAAAAATGGTGGGAATGAGTTGGAAGCCCCGGTAGGGTGTTTTCCAAGGATGGAGATGTATATAAACAGGAAATTTCCAGGTTTGTGGATTGGGCTGGTGATGATCCACTCTGTTGGAGGACAGGCCAAGTTCACGTTGGACTCTTAGTTCCTCATTTAGTAGGAAGAAAATTATTCTGTATTGTTGAGCACATGCAGTCATGTCCTCAGAAAGCAGATAATCCTCACAACTCTGAAAGATGATGCTTGGTGTTTGTTGTCTCAGGGAAGAGGTATCCAGTCCTCAGAACCAGCAATCCTGCCATCTGCTGCAGCATCACAGGCCAGCGTAAGGTTGCAGAGAGAGTGATGGGAAAGGAGTATTTCAAATACCAAAGACTCAGAGGGACATGAAGAATGCTAATCTAAAGGTTTTCACAGTCTTCTTCCTAGGCATCTTCTTCTCCAGAGTGCCTCTGTTCAGCTTAGTGGGATGCCTGATCCAGTCACCTACAAAATGTCCTCTTTGTAGTCTGATAACGCTGGCTTGCTTTGATTTTTTTCAAAGTAAGATCTTGACTATCCAAAGTTTTCTTGAGATTTTCACCCTCTATTATACAGCCTTAAAATGTGTTGCAGTTGTCCAGGAGTGCTGTGCCTGCATGTTGTTGTGCAACCCTTGCTAGGGCTCCATTACTGCCATGCAGCATCATGCTCACAAGCTGGCTGGTTTCTCTTAGGTCTAGTATTGGCAGGGACTTGTGTCCACAAAGGGAGTGGCAGTTGGAGTTCTCTTTCTCCTGTGCATATTTTCCTCTGGGGCTTTAGGATTTTTATTTGCTTCTGTATAGCATAGAAAGTCTGAATGTAGTGAATTTGCTTTGTGTTTATGAAAATGAATTGTTGAAATTCTGGACCAAATGACTGAAAGATACTTTGGTTGGTATAGTGTGACAAGCCTCTGTTTTATGAACAGTGTGTGTACCAGGCATGCAGCACCATGTACCATGATTGTGATGAAATTGCTCTGCAGGAAATAGTTTTTCTGGGCATTTGCTACACTTTCTGCTATGCTTCTGTTTCTTTGTTAAAATATAAGCTTATGTTTTAACATAAGCTTCAGTTACAGCTATTTGAGGAACAGGAGGGTTGTCTGCTAAGCTTTGTTGAATGTGGAAGGTGTGGCCCATTTACAGGAATGCTAAACTAGCATGAAGAGGAAGACTGGTTTTTAGCTGGGTCGCGTCTCTGGTCTGACTGGCAAATAAGTGCCAGCCCAGCAGTAGGAAGGAGGTAGAATGGGAAGGTATCCAGGGCTTGGGCTGTCTACCTTGGTTGGCAACAGTCTTAGGCCAGCTTAAATCAGTCTGAAATCACAGCTTTGGTGCACATCTCATTTTTGCTTTTTGTCCCTGTACAATCAAACTGCATCTTAACATTTCATTTTCACACAGACTAACTGCAGACAGGTTCTTGTTTCAGCATCCTTTTTTCCTCAATAAGGCAGCTGCTTTTTGTTTATGTAGATCTCACTCAAGTTACACTTTATTTGCTAATGACTCTACAAGAATAAAAAATCAGTTATTTGCTTCTTATGAGACTTAAAGGTGGCAAGTGCACATACATTTATTCTGTCTTAGGCCTGAGGAAAGCTATGGATAGGAGTAAGTAGCAACTGTAGGCCCTGCTGAACCTTTGCACACACTTTCAGCTGGAAGCTCTCTTTGCAGGTAATGGTATGTGATTTACTGGGAAATATTCCTTGGAATTTGCATGAGCCCTACAGCCATTCTCTGTCTGTAGTAGTAAGTAGTTGAACCATGTGGTGGTAACTTAACTTCCTGCTCTTACGTCAGTTAATGGCTTTTAATGTGATTCTTTGTGGCATGATGACTTGAACTAATTAAAAGTTCTGTTTGGCTCCTTTAGAGGGAAACTGGATGAGGGAAAAGTAGAAACCAGAAGCAAAGAGGGCGACTTGCTAATCTAGTGTGTTGTGGGCTGTGCCCATGTTGTGTTGAAACCTACTTACTCCCTTAGTGGAGGCAGAGTAGTGTGGGCAGCTTCTGCCAGCTGAGAGGTGTGCCTTCTGCATCCTGCCTGCCTGGTTCTAACCCAGCTATACTCCAAGCTTCCTGGAGCTGGCAGGAGCTTCCCAACAGATCCTTCCACAGGGTCTTGACAAATCCTAACATTTCAGTGCAATGTTTGGATGGAAACTGTATTTTGGTTTAGACAAGATCAGAATTTTGGGGGTTAAAAAACAAAAAAAGGATGGAAGAGGGATGCTTGCCTTAATAGCTGGTCTGGGGGTCACCTGGTGGAAGGGGCATGCAGCAGGACTGAACAGACCTGGCTTTTAATTTTAATGTGTTGCCTTAGACCTGGCTAGTTTCTCACCATCCCATTTCTTAGGATGATGCCCCAACATGTAGGTTATTGGCTAAGGGATGGAGAAGAGAAGAATAGGGAAGAAAGAAAAGTATACATCTGTCAGTTCTGCTCAGATACACCGTGTAGTATCCAAGTGGACTCCTGTGCCCAGCTAGGTGGCTAGCAGTGGGGGTCACCCTGTCTTTTTAGCCTAGTACATACCCATGTTGTTCAAGCAGAAACAAAACAAAACTGACAATTCAGGTACCTCCTTTTGCTGTGGAGGGATGAGGTTCCTGCTACTCTGCTGAATGTAGAGCCATGGCTTGAATCTCAGCCTCTCACAGCTCAGCTAAGCCCCATAGCCACTGAGCTGTGGCCTGTCTGGGGAGGGCAAACTAGGGAGTTTATCCAGGTACCAGACCAGAAAATCTCTGTGGTTGTGGTAATGTGCAGAGCAGAAAACTCTTATTCATCAGATGGTGCTTCATCTTTAGGTGGCAGGTACTAGAGGGATGCATCCCTTCAGAGAGGAGTTTCCCAGATCACAAAATGTCACGATTTGTCTTTGCTTGTTGTTTTACCCTATCAGTTAATCTTTTTTTTGACTGTTCTTCACAGATCTACATGAGCCCTGAAGTTATCCTTTGCAGAGGCCACACAACAAAAGCGGACATCTACAGCATGGGAGCTACCATTATTCATATGCAAACTGGTATCCCACCCTGGGTGAACAGATATCCTCGTTCTGCATATCCATCCTACCTCTATATTGTAAGTGTCCTTAGCAAGGCTGTAGCTTGGTTTCAGTTGAAACACTTTCTGTATTCTCATTAGGAAAGCTCCAGTCATATAAAAACTATCAGAGAGATGATATCATCCTTTTTTTTGCTTCAGGGGAGGGAGGGAAGAGATGGGTTTTGATCATTTAGGGGATGACAGAGGCTGAGTTGGTTTGAATTACAATATACAACCTTGGGTTTACTGCAAGAACAGGATTAAAACAGTGCAAACCTTGATTGAAACAAGCCCACTTTGTTCTAGTTGCTTAGAAGGTACAGATAAAAACTGACAGATTTGCTTCTCTGGTTCTTTCTCTGGTTCTTCCAGTGTGATGCAGAAACCTGGTGAATTTGCCTCGCCATGGGATTTTAGGCTTGCTTGGAGTTGCTTTGAGTTTTTAGATTTATGATAAAATCTGATTTTGAAAAGGTGGATTTTGTGCAGTTCCATGTTCTGTTCTAATTGATCAACACAGCTTACAGAGGTGAGGAGTAGTTGTAAGCAGGGAATTCCCAGGCTGCTCATGTGGTTATCTGTGACTTCCTCTTTCATTGTTTTTGGAATAATTGTTTCAGTGTTCTTCTTTTTTGCCCCAACAGATACACAAGCAAGCCCCCCCCTTAGAAGACATTGCTGATGACTGCAGCACTGCCATGAGGTTGATGCTAGAAGCAGCTCTAGAAAGGAATCCTAATCATAGGCTGTCTGCAGCAGACTTACTGAAACATGAAGCTTTACACCCACCCCCAGAAGAGCAACCACGGTGCCAGAGTCTGGACTCGGCATTATTTGAACGGAAAAGACTACTTGGAAGGAAAGAGCTGCAGTTGCCAGAAAACATTACAGGTAATGATACCGGGCTTACTTAGCTTGTGCTTTGTAGATTTTACTTTGTGTCAAAACTTGATTTGAGTGAGTGTTTAGAAACAAATGGAACTCCAAAAGCTTCTGGAAAGAGACCAGTAAAAAATCCCAATCAGATGAGATCAGATACAGAGCTTATTAAGTGTTATATAAAACGCCCATTGACTTCAACAGGGGAAGAACTTAGCCTGAATTCTGCAGCTCCGGAAGGGCTGGCTCATGAAAAAACCCTGGCAGTCATTCAGGGCACTTCGGGAATTGCAGGTTGTTGTGCCAAATTGCCTTAATTTGCCACAGTACTAGAGATGTTTTATTGATAATAGTGATTTGTTAACAACAACAAAAAGTCTAACAACCACCATCAGAACCAAATCCAACACTTTGTACCTCCTTACAGAAAAAGGCACATGTAAAACCATAACTGTAATCTTGTTGAGTGTCAGTAGTACAAGCTCTTTGTTTTAAAAACCAAAAATGACTGAACATGGTTCACCTTGTGCATTAATAAGTGTTTTATGAAGGATAATACATGAGTCAGTTAAGAAACTCAGTGTGTCCTTAGATAATATCAAGCCCAAGGGATATTTATTGCCAGTAACCTGCTACCAGGCTTTAAAATGCTTTTCTTACTTATAAATATGCTAGGAGGGTCCTGACAAAAGGCATTTAAAAACTGACCCCAGACAACTGATTTATTTGATTGTGATAAGTATTCAAAAAGATATTTATGTGAAGTTTTGGATGCCATAATGCATAATTGTTGCAACAAATCCACTTGAATTTAAATCAGTCACAGCCTTTGCATATGCAATGGCATTGCTCCTTCTGGATTTTGCCTTGTAGGTGCATAATCCTTTGACTGCCTTAGGCCATCTGCGTTAATTCTTTTGAAGATGAAAGAGTATTTGACCATTAAACTGGAACTTTAGATGCCTGAGATTTCAGAACACTCATTATACAAGTATTTAGGGGAGCTCTGCTGTTGCAAACCAGGTCTGGTTTCTTCAGACCTTGATTTAAAAGCAAAAGAAAATAATCTGAGACTGATGGTCCCATATTTGTTCTGTGTCATCACACACAAAGAGGACATCATCTGTTTAGAGGAAAATTACCCTGTAATGAAGGGGAATCCTCAGCTGGCGGAAAGTTAGCAATTTTTAGCCTGCACCAAACTCTTCTTTAGCACTATGGCTCAGAAGAGGAGGAAGCTCTGCGTAGCTGTGGAGTTGTTTTTTTAAACAGTTGAACACCCTTGCTCAGTAGCAAACTGCTTACCTTTCTTTGCCCTAGAGCTGTGGGTTAATTTGTTATCTTTATGCTATGTTGTCCTTATAATGAAGCTTTCTAAGCCAACCTAATGTCTACAGCCATGAAATTGAACTAATGTAGCTATTTGTGCAATAATGACGTTCTTCATCTCTTTCCTTTTTAGACTCCTCACTGTGTACTGGGAGCATGGAAGAGTCAGACCTGCTAAAGAGGCAAAGATCACTCTACATAGATCTTGGAGCTCTAGCTGGTTACTTCAATATTGTTAGGGGACCACCAGCCTTGGAATATGACTGACCCAGTAACATTTTATGTTGGTAGGTCAGAAATGGACCTCTACCTCTTAAAACTTGATTTTAAGACTCAATTTTCAAATTTGTACATAAAAATATTGCCACTGTAGGCTGTCGAATGTGAATAGTGTTTAATTGCACAGATTATTAAGCTAAACCCTTAGGGGCTCTGATAAGCTGATTCCGAGCATTTATGTATCTGCTGGTTGACCAACAAGAAGATGGCAGAAAGAGCACTGCTGGGAACACCTTCACCTGGGATATCTTCTTGTGCTGCGACTTGCACTTTCATAAAACTTATAATATATGCTTGCAAATGCTGCCATAAAAAAAAACATAGTAACAATTGAGCACGTGGGCTGTAAGGTTCAATCTCTCTGAGCTGTCCTGAGAGAACCTTCCAAAGGAAAAAGAAGTCCGTGATGTAACTGGTCAGTGAGTGGTTCAGTCTTGTTCTGTCTTTGAGACTTGGCCAGTCTCTGGGCATGGTTAGTGGAAATCAGGGCCTCCTTTATGCTGAACTAATTTCTATCAGCTGTCTCTGGAGCTAAAGCATCACTTGGTTACTGATGTGTTTTAACTTTGCATCTTCCCTGGGCTGTTGGAGCTAAGCAGGGTGCTGTCCCCCTCTCTATGGGTGGAGGGAATTCTGTAGCAGTTAATTTTGGGAATAGCACAGCAAGCTGGCCCCGACAAAGCACAACAGTGACTCAACAGAATTTCTATGTTACAGGTACTGCAAGGATATCCTGGGTAGTTCTCAAAGGTATATCAAATGTTATTCCCTACTGGTAACAGTGGGCAGGCTCCAGACTCTTGCTTTTTAATACTTTACAATTGTACACGTGTGTAACTGCTGAGTGCTATGGTTTGGAAGGCATGTCACTAGTGACAGGCTGTGTTCATGTTCCTATGGAAATGGAATTATATTGTTCTTTCTGTGCCTCGTGCATTTGAAACATGATGTTTTGGATAATAGTAAAACTATGTAAACTGCATAGTTCTGTACATCCCATGGGATGAGAATGTAAACTTTTATAAAACTCTCTTTGATGCTTAGGATGACTCTTTATAAGCATTTATGTTAAAATGGCATACTATGTATGTTGTACACTGAATCTTGTCTGAAGTGCAGTCTCTTTCATATATCTATTATTTAATGCAACTCCTTTCTAACACATGATCTTAAAGATATGATTTCTAGTTTGATACTGATATGGTCAAATGAATAAATCTAGCTGAGTGCCTTGAGAAGCGGTGACTCTTCTTTCATCTATGAAAACAGCATGAGGCTATGACTGTATTTGCTCCAACATCCCCTACTGTGGCCCAAGTATGCTGCATGCATTATTCCTCCTAGCGGGAGTTGAGTGAAGGTCAGTGTTGATGGATTTTGGACTTTGGTGACAGGTAAGTGTTTCTGAGGTCTCTTTCTCAGACCTCAACACTCCTTCTGGACCTCCTGGATGTTGCACAGTGGTTGTGTACATGCAGCATTTCAGTGCTGATGTTAATTGCTGCAAAAAAAATCCTGCTGGGAATAACCTACCTGCTCCAGTACAAAATCTGTAGATAACTAGCTGCTTTGAGGAGACCTGTGTAGGGAGCCCTCTTTGCATTTGTACTGGCTGTAGTGATCAGGATATTTGGGTATCAGACTTTTAATGTAGCTGACTGAAAGAAAACATGACCAAATGGTGCGGATGCTCACCTTTGCCTTGAGAGATCTGGGTGCAATTTTCTGATATTTTGCTGATGGCTTTTGATCTTCAATGAGATTCATAGAATTAGTGGGATGCAGCATTTCAGGTAACTGGAGATGGGTTGGAAATCTCTTACCCTGTTTCCCTTCTATAAAATTAAGTTGATAATCCCCACCATATAGTAGCTGGATGTTATCCAGATACTTACCAAGTGCCTAAATACTCCCAACAATGAGATCCGTGCCAAAACTACGGGCTGCTATGGGATTTTGACCATTGAAAACTATTACACTGTTTTTTCTTCTTTTATTTTTTCTGTCCTTTAATGCCATGTTGCTCTCCCTCCCCAGTCAAATGATTTAGCATGAGAACCTACGTATGGGGATGGGCTTGCTGTGTAACATTCATTCGCAGTATATGGCTGTTACGTATCTTCACACTCTGCAAGTAATAAGTGACCAGGTTATTGAAGTAATTACAGTTCAAGTATTATCAGATATGGGTGATAAGTTTCAGCTGAGTGAACCAGCCAAGTCTTGCTCTTCATAGGTATATCTGCAGGTCTAAGCAGTATGAGGCTTTATGTTAATACCACTTCAGAGGACTGGTACACAATCAACGAGTAGCTGCTCAAGGGACACTGAACACCAAGCATTGCTACAGACTGTGAGTTTTCTAACGGCTGAGGGCTGTTTTTCAGGTGAGCTTCAGGCTGCAGCTAAGCAGGGATTTCTGTCTGTAGCGATAAATCATATGTGAGAATATCACATCCCTCAAGTGTGTCCTATAGTACCTGATCCCTGCATTGTGTAAATTCATCTGTTTACCACTGCCTGGGGAACAAGGTCAGGGCAATGAACTGGGTTAGAAATAACCTGGATGGGAGAAGATTGTTTCTCTAATCTGGTTGCCTGAGCAGCTGTGTAATTGGGGAAATTGAGGCTGGAGAGATGGGAGGAATGAAAAGGGATCTGGGGAAATCCCTGCCAGCACAAACCCCAGGGGAATGGCTAATCTGTGCTAAACTGGGATTTTGCAAATGGTTTCTCTTTGTTGGTTTCTGGTGTGTAGTTTCATTTTCTCTTTGGGAAATAGTGTGAGTTCTGCTAACAGCAAAGGAAAATACAAGTGCGTGGAGAAACCCATTTCTCACAGTAACTGATGTAATAGGGGAGCTAGAGGTGCCTTTCCTCCCCCTGGGTTTAGCAGGTTTCCTGTCCTCATATCACCCTGTGACCCTGACACTAAGCCCACCACCATGCTCCTCTGCAGGGCTTCCTGGTGTAAGCAGCCTACAGAGGGTTTGGAGATTGAAGATGTGCTGAGCTCCCCACTCTGTTCATGAAGGAAGGTCTGGTTTAGGCCATGCCTTTGAAAACATGGGGGGAGAGACGGAAGTCGAAGTCCCTTTTTTCATGTTTTCTTGTGGCTGCTGCTTCTTTGTCCCCCTGCTCCCATCCTGTCTCATGCCTCCTGCAAGAGAGAGGGTTTCACTCACTGCCTGGTTCCTGGAGGGTTCTTAGCTCCTAAATTCAGGCCCTTGTTTTTCTAATCCTGCAAAAATGTCATTGGACAGAAGAGACTGGGAAGGGCACCCAGAAGAAGTTTTCTTGCCTGGAGGTTAAATGAGCTTCCCTTTAAACCCAAACGGAAGTTTGAGAGGAGCTGCAATAGAAGTACAGAGCAGTTTGTCAGATTTTCCCTGCATGTAGTGCTGGTGAGAATGGGGAGGGAGGCCCTTGACCAAGCCCTAGTCCCTTTGTTGGGACTTTGGGGAAAAGCAGTGTTTTATTCTTCTAGCTAAATGGCAGAATTAAAGAAGCAACTGGGGAATGGATGCTGAAGGTACAACCTCTGCAGCAGCTGGGAAGACCAAGCATGTTGGTTGGGAAGGGCTGGGGTGAAGACTTTGCTTCCTATACTTTGCTTTACATCCCATGCCTAGGAAGGAAGGACTTAGCAAATTCCCAGTAAACAAGCACCAAAGCACTATTTGGATCCCAAGCATCCTTTTATTTTCCTTACAGAAAAGGCCTAGCAATGCCCACTCCTAAAACTGTCACCATCCAAAGCTAATTATTTGGGCAAAGGGAAAACAAGTCCTTTGTGAACACTGCGTGCTGACCGACTCGGCAACTCCCAAAAAATCCAGCCGGACCTAGGGAGTGGCTCATTACACTCGTGCTGGTGCACTGGCTGGCCACCAGACATAGCCCTGCCGACTGATACTGGGGCACAGTGACTCACCAGGGAGGAGGCAAGCTGCTGCCACAGCCACCAGCCTTTGCTCACCTGTGCTCACCACGTGCCACCTGAGCAGCGGGGTGGCACAGCCACGGTGTCCCTCTGAGCATGTCCAGGACAAGGTGGGTTTGTCACGAGGGAGGTTGGCACAGGGAGGAGAGCTGGGGATGCTCCACAGTGAGGTGTGCAAGACAAAATGGGTGTGTATAGCTGATCCTCATCAAAGCTACGTGCAATAGCAGGGCCATGTTCACGCATAAATCTGGTCTCAGGTGTGAACCTTGTTCCAGTAGGAGTCAATTTCAGAGGGAGGTTGTCCATGCACAGAGGGACCATGCCCCACTTGCAGGCTATGACACCAACTATTGCTTTGCCAACATGAAGAAGTCAAATAAATGGGGGTTTGAAAAGTTCAAAATCCCTCCTGATGCTGATAGCAAGTCATGTGCTGAAGTAGTATGCAGCCAAATAAGGGTGAGGGATGGATATGAGAGATAGGCAGTCAGGGACTTGGCAAGATGTATGCAGAGCCTCAGAGGAGGGGCTGGCAGGAAGGTGTCCATCAAACCTCTATAGTCCAAGTGTCAGAGAGCCAGTGTGTAGACTGGGAGCTTGTAAAGTGGAACGGGCTGCCTTCTTAATTCACACTCACAGTGAGTGAAGGTCAACACTTCTTGCCCCCACCCTCCAAAAAGAAGGAAAAAGGGAAAGGAAAGGAAAAAAGAAAAGGAAAAAAAGAAAAGAAAAAAGAGAAGAGAAAAGAAAAGAGGAAAAGGAAATACATTTTTTCCAAAGAGGAAGTCTTCAAAACTGGTGTGTAAATTCCCAGGTGTGTCTTTTCCCTTTGATAGCTTCTCTCTTGCCTGTCTAAACTGCAAGTGAGGAGGAGCTGCTGTGTATGGTCCTGGTACATGTGCACTTATGGGAGAGCTAAAAGCCTGTACCACACTGTCTCTACAGGTGCTGATTCAGAATCCTGTATTGCTGTAAACACCCCCTCAACCACTGAGTGGTTGTGCATTAGTTTTGTCCATATTGATAGTAGTTTCCAGGCCAAACTTGGTGTCCCCATCACCTGCACCAGCTTCCCTCCTATGCCATAGATTTCCCCCTCCCTACGCAAAGTTATCTTGTCCCCTCATCATGTGCACAGCACACCCGGCCATGCCTACCAGCCTGGTGGCCTTCTGGGCACAGAGGATTGCAGAGGGAGGCAGGCACCATGGGTCTGCCTCTGTGCTGGGCCACTAGTTGCTTGCAGATGACCTATAGTGGCACAGGTGGAGCTGTTTGGGAACCCCTGGCTCTGTCATATGCTGAGCTCCCACTGCAGTGCCTGGAGGTGGTGGGTTTCAGCTGCTGCCCTGGGCAGGGCCAGGAGCACGGTCATGCTGCAAGGGTGCAAGCAGCCCAGTGTTGCTGTGCTCCCATTCACCTGGTGGCCCAGGAACAACCTGGACCTCTGGAGCATCCACCAGGTGAGCCCTCTGAGGACTATGGCTGTGCTTTCTGGAATAGAGAGATGGCAAGACCAGGGCAACAGGGATGCCAGCAAAGGCTCCCACTAAGGGATGTGCATGAAAAATAGCTCAAAAATGCTATGCAATGATTTCTGGTCTAACTGGCTCCCTGCTCAACCTGCAGATCTATAGAGGGACATGTATGCTGCATCCATGTGGCTTTGAATGTATGTGGTTTTGAAAGAACAGAGAACCAGGTTTCAGTGTCTCAGGCAGTTAGCCAATCGGCATTTTCCTGTGCAAACTGGGCTGTTTTCAGGGAAAACCAAACCATTTCCTGTGTAAGAGAAGACCTTTTCAGGCAGTCAAGGAGTACTGTTTGAAGTCAGATTGACTCTCCTCCGGAAATACGGGAACGTATTTGGCCGCAACACATCGATAACACATCTTGCCAAAAAGAGCAACATTTCATGGAAGGAAAATGACCCAAATAATGATAAAAATGTTTAGGAAGTTCTGGCTCCCTTTCTCATTCTTATGTAACTACAACTGTATTTTCCAGCCTCGCAGCAAGGCTCCAGTATTAACTGTGGCATCTTCTCTCATCCCCCGCTGTAGCGCACGTGAATAAGTGCAGATTTTATAGGAATTCAGAAATGACCTGGAAGGAGGAGGCCCCAAGGTGTGTCTCTGAGCGTGCATATCTCCAAGAGGCGTGGTGTTTCCTCCTGCACCCTGTGAAGTCAGTAAACGGGGCCAGAAGCATTCCTTTGCCCGTGATGAAGTGGGGGGTGACTTCCAGAGCTAATTTAACAGGCAGGCGCTTGGGTAGCACTGCACATTCAGACACCTGAAGCCAGAATTAGCTCATGTGCCTGTCAGCAGGCATCCCAGCACACCCTGTGCTCTGGCATGCCAAGAGTACAGGAGGGACCACCCACCAAATCCCTCCATAAGCAGGTCTTGGGCAAGAGCCACTTTCTATGCATGCCTCCAGACCACTTGTTAGGACATGTAGGAGATGAAACCAGCATGGTAGTTATGCCTGCTGAAGACAATCAGCAGTCGAGACCTTGCATCCCCCAGCTGCCTGGGGAATGGTGGAAAATTCTAGATTTAGGTAAGGAAATACAGTGTTCCTTGCAAAATTCAGCTCCTTGCAAACTTCAGCTAACTCCAGCTGTTGTAAGCTGGAATTTGCCTTCTCTTAGATTTTGATGTCTTGCATGTCAAGACTTCATATTTCAGTAGATACTGTTCTTCAAGATTTTGCAATAATGTTGATTACAGTACTTCACTGTGCCTTTTTAATCAGAAAAGGTCTTATTTATAATTAGGAAGTAGTTTTAGTGAACTGGATAGTGCTGGTAGGTGAAAAGTCATCATGGGAGAGTCACGCTTCTTGCAGAAGCCATGAAGACAGGTCATCTTCTCCAGACTGGTATTGTCTGTGTTCTATTTGCAAATGTCATCTCAGGGAACATCACCTCTGCCCCTGAAAGATTATGAAATGAGGCACAGGTTAGACACGAGGGGAACATGTCCAGCTCTTAAATATTGGTCAGTTGAGGTTGACTCATCTTTGTAGCACCCCGGCTGGGTGCTCCTTTCCCAAGTCCTATGAGGCTGTGATTATTCTGAAGTCACGCCCTTGCAGTGACATAACAGTTTTAGACCAGAGTTTGAAAAACCTAAGCAACCAACTGGGTGCATAAGATTGTGTGCACGATTTCAAGTGATTTATAAGGTCAGATGCCTTAAGTTTTTAAGTTGGTGTTTCTACAGATAGAGGGACATGTTTCTAAAGCTTGAGTGGGACAACCCAAATAACTGAGCAAAGCTTTTCAGTTCACCCTGCAATTAGAGATACCTCCTGCTCCATGTGGAATTGAACCTTGAGGGGTGTCGGGCAGTAGGACAAGGCTGAGCCACCCCTGTATCCTGTTTCCCACTGACCCACGTTTTGGATGCCAAAGCAGAGGCTGGTGCATGAAAAGGCAAACCTTGTTTCCCTTCTGTATCTGCCTGCACCCTCACCTCTACTTGGAGTCCCAGATCAATGGGGACCCTTCCTCTTCCTCTCCTTGCTTTCCTCACCTCCCTTCCCAGGCTTGCAAGGTCTTGGGAATGGCTCTTATAATTCCCACTTCCTCACAACACAGTATCTTTTACTCTCTGTCCCTGAAGCTCTTCCAGGTTGTTCCTTGTGTGTGGGAGAAACTATGGAACAAAGTTTCCCCTCTCCAGGCAACCTCGGCCCCCTATGCTTCCCCCCTGCCAGTCATCTTCTGGTCCCTCTCCTCTAAGGTCGCTGGGAGGACTACCAGGATCTTAGTTCCTTTCTGTGCAGAGAAGTCCATCTAAGCCCCAGCGCTGTTATATGAGGGTTATTCTCCTCTCTCCTGACAACCCGAGAGGGAAAATTTTCTGGGAGAAGAGCCAGAAAGAAAGCCTGGAAGGGTACAAGTGTTTAGCAGAGGACAATACTTGGCATAGCTGCACTGTCTCCAAAACGTGCTGAAGAGCAGAGGTGGCCTGTACACTGCGCTTGCCCTCAGCCAGTATGCTGCAGTGCTGGTCTGGCTCAGATGTCAGGCACTCTGGGAAGCTGACCCCTATGGGGATGGGTCCTGTGCTACCCGCAGGCTGTGGCTGAGCATAGCACCCAGCCTATCTGCTGCAGGAGCCCTGCAGTATTGCTGTAATACAGAGCAGAAAGAGTAAAGTTTATTTCCACTCGTCTCTGCTCAGGACATGAGACCAGTAAATCCAAAGCCATTCCACTGCCAAATCGTGAGTCAAAGCTGCAGGGTGACGCATGCACCAAAAGGGCACTGAGGATGCAGAAGGTGACCAGAAACATGGGATGTAGTCTGTATTCATTTAACTAGTGCATTTATCCATAATACGCACGCAGGTTTCTTTTATCTTTGAAATAAGTCTCTTTCAGGCCTTTAGCTAGCACACTCCTATCTGTTTTGCAGGACACAAGCTAGCAGCTCTCTCGCTGCACCTCATTGAGCATGCTCATGGTGCTTCTGAGTTTAAAACCCTCCTGTCCTCTAAGTAAAAAAACAGTCTGGTTTGTGCCACCTTGCTCTCAGCTTTGCTAGGCTGATGCTTTCATACCCCTAGCCTTGCATCTGCCCAAATCCCATGCAGTGTATAGGGAGATACCTAGCCAGCAAAACAGGAAAGCTGCCTGCATTCAGTGAGCCTGCTCCTGCCCCAGCCCCAGCCATGGCAGCTGAGCTGCTTCCCATCACTCAAGACACTTGAGCTCAGAGCTATTCATTTACAACAGGGTCCTTACAATTATCTCCACCTCCTCCTCAGCAGCCGATAGTGTAGTGCCAGACATGCACTTCAGAAACCCCATACAGGGCACGTCTGTCCCTCCTCTGCTGGGACAAGTCAGTCATCTTTATTTGAGGAGCTATGTTGCTGGTAGCGATGAGCTTCACGTAGCTTTCCATCCCAGGCTGGGGCAGGAGGGATTATTCACAACCTCCACAACTCCCACAGACTCACTCCTGGTGCGTAGCTGACTGCCGGTGTCACGCCACTGACAGTGCGGGCGTGCTGCCAGGGACAGTATATCCTCCCGGTGGGTAGGTGGTTTCTCAACCATGTGTGCTGCAGCCCTCAGTCTATTTCCTTGCTGTCGAGAGCCAAGCACGGTATAATGTTTATTTATATGTGGCTGAAGCTTGTCTCACCTTTCACAGGGCGTGGGGAGGAAAAGCTCATGTCTGCGGAGCATCGTGTCCACATGAGCGAGGCAGACCTGGCAGCCTGCCTCTCTCATGGCTAGGAAAGCTGTGGCCCCCGGGCCTGCGGGAGGGAATGCGGCTCTCCCCCCGGGTTAGGGCTGGGTATTTTGGCAACAGCGTTCAGTCTACATTGTGCCTTTCTCTGCCGTGGCTCTTCAGCCTTTGAGATGCTTACCACAGCGAGGCTTTGTGGAGCCCTGCAGGGTTGGTGGAAATGCCCAGGCATCAGACCTGGTTGCAGACCAGCTCAGCAGAGGGGAAAGCTGTAGCGTGATGCAAAATTAACAGAGCAGATGGGTGAGATAGAGAGAGGAAAACCTTAAAACCTTACAGCGAAAAAAAAAAAAAACCACCTTAAAAGTGCAGAACCTTAGCAAACCTTAGAGTGAAAGGGATAATTTATCATCTTGTCTTTCTGCATAACACAAGCTAAAGGACTCCTCACAGAAACTCCCCCAGCTCTTCGGCCCCCCGCTCTCTGGAGCAGGAGGGACAGGAGCAGTGGATGAAGAAACATGAGAAGACCTGAATGCCACGGCTGAGTGATACCAGCTGTGAAAACTGGCCGTAAGGACATGAGCTACGTGGATTTCTGCTGCAAGCACAGGAGTGCAGCAGGACCACAGAGCAGGGCACAGTGAGCACCCAGGCTGGGAGCCAACAGCAGAGGGTCCTCTTCTCTCTGCTGGTAGCAAGTGGGAAGTGCTGGTCCCTGCCTGGTCTCCATCCCATGCCCCCATGGTGGTAGCCACCCTCGGAGCATCATCCCTGCCTATGACTTCATCTGCCTCATCCAGTGTCTTCACGTCATTGCAGTCTCGCTCAACCTTCTCGCAGACCAATGAGACCCAGGCTTTGTCCCCTTCACTCCCTGCTGCCGGCTGTTGCCCTCCTGGTAGCTGGAGCGAGCACCCTTGGGCACCAAGGTGTTGGTGTTCTGCCCACCTTCCCTGTGACTCAGCCATCCTGGGCTCCAACCCTCCTCAGGCACCATGAACTCGTGCCAAGGCGAGGAAAGGGAAGTGACCCCCACTGCAAGGGGCTGTTTCCATTCTGCATCCCCTTGACAACTTTCTTGGAAAAGTCCATCTCAGGCTGACGTTTCCTTGTGCATGAGATCAGTGTAGGAATGAGCGCGCAGTGGGGAAAGTTTACTTCAAAAAACACTTTCAGATATAACAATATAGAGAAAAGCTCTTTTTCTGTTATGTTTTCAGGTGCATTTCTGTACTCTGGTACAGAAGTATCAGAGATAGTTTTATTTTCAGCCCTTCTAGGTTGGGGATTTCCTGAAAGCCTAAAGGAGGAAGGTGTCTGGAGCCAGATCCTAAAAAAGACATAGGAACTGAAGTCCAGCACCTGATCAGCTGATGACAGCCTTGATCATGTCTAAAGGTTCTCTATTTTTACTTTATGCCCAGACTTCCTTAGAAACTGGAGGAAAACTGGAACTAAGGAGAAACTAAGAGGATGTAGTAAAAACACTGTCATGGAAAATGTCTGCACAACCCTGCAGGGTTTTGCAACACCCCTGGGGCACTGCTGCACCATGCAGCAGACCTTGCACAAAAGAAGGAAGAGTTCTTGCAGTGAGGTCTTTCACCACTTCATTTAACACATCTTTTTCTGTTTGTTTTGACGTCCTTTTGCAGATTTGCCTTGCCTCATGATGGCTCTTTACGCTCGCACTCTGAGATATGACCTTGGCTGCTTAGTCCCTCTTCCCAGCCCCTATAGGTTCCTGCTTACACTTGAAACCTTTACTCAGCTACTGATATCATCCCATTAGGGATGGAGCCTTTCCACACATTTTTCTTTCTCTTGAGGGACGTTTCTCCAAACAGTGTCTGCATTTTCTGCTTGGTGGAGATTTGAATAACATGTAGCCTGTAAGCTTGTCCGCACTTAACCTGGACAGGGAACTGCCCTGCCAGCTCATGGCCCATTCCCTGCTGCTCAAGCTACCGAGAGCTCTGTGTTTTTCACCTCCTATGTGATCAAGTGCGTCTGTCACGCATCCAGAGCTGGTGTATGGCACTGCCCACTCATACACCTGGCAGATGTGAGTATGTGTGCTGCAGTCACATGGCAGGCATATCTCAGGCTCTGCAGCAGGAAGGGGTGTCACACACTGGCCTGCACCTTGGCTCGTAAGTCTGTGTGGAAAAGCCCTGCTGGTCTCCAAAACTGTCATTGTTATCCCCTCTCTTGAGAGTGCTATCACAGCGCAAACTTGACCTTAAGGAACTTACAACAGATTCTTAACACTGCCCTGGTAGAACTTTGTTACAACAGCTCAACAAATTGACTTTTACACAGATAATTGTTTTCTTTGCTATTCCCAAAGTGAGGAAAGCTTTCCACTCCCTCTCCTGGTGCTATTTTCTTTCCTGCTCATTATCGACCCTACAAACCCAGATGACACTCCTGCTGCTGTTACCTCTGCACTAGCTGATTTCATGCCTTTCACTGGAAAATCATGATGCTCCTCTATTTTATTGCCTGGACTGCCTGCAGTTATGTATGGTCCTCTCATTTTTGGGGGCTTTTCTTGTTCATTCCTTCTATCTGACACCACCACGTTTCTTAGCGGAAACAGGCACAGTCCTCCCATTTACTGCAGTGCTTCCTTAATAGCTCTCTGTATCAGCACGACTACTTCCTTTCTCCTTGATGCACATTCTTCTGCCCTCTAGACTTCTTGTACCTCCTACCCTATCTTACTTTTCTCTTCCAGTCCAGTAAGACTAGGAACAGCAAAAGAAGCTTATTCAATAAGTGAAACTTGGAGCTGATTGGGAGGTTACTCTGACAATAGGTCATAGGCTGCAAGAACAATTCCCTGCCCAGATCTAAGTTTCAAAGTTTTGTTGTTTGGAGTATTTTTTAAACTTGAAACATTGACTAGGATCATCTGAATCAGATCCAGCCCCCAAAGGTTAGTCTTTCAGCCACATAGATTTCATGTGAATGTCTCCCTCAGGTCTCATATCCTCAAATCATCCTTATAGACTGAAAACATCTCTTTGTTTTCACTGTGCAGTCAGGACTTTGCACTCCTCTTCTGTGGCTGGAAAACTCCATTGGACACCACCTGCACTTTAAGCATCTTCCATTGCCTGCTATAGCTGTGCTGACCTATTCCAGCATGAATTGCTCATGGTCTAAAAAAGAAAAACCTATAGGTTTTCACTGCTTTCAGATGATCTTTGCAATTTCAGGTCTTCACTTGGTGTCATTGCTATGAAAAAGCAACAGTTGGTACCTATATCAAAATACAGCCCTTTGTTGAGGAAAATGTAAAGAAATATTTCCTACTTAAGGAAATAAGGTAGTTGGGCTCTATCTCAGAGAAAAAGTTTGGGCAAGTAAGGCCTTCTGTTCAGAACATCTGTTGTTTCTCAGCTCTTGCTTTGGCAAAACCAAAATTTTGCAGTTATTTTGAGCCCTTCAGACAGGAATTCTAACTGAACAGCTGTCATGGGTTCAGCAGCAGCAGGCATTTTTCTCAGTGCTGATAACACCAGTGTTTCCACTTACTGCTTGGTAATGTTTTGGTCTGACGAAGGACTTTCTAAGCCTCATGCTCTGCCAAGGAGGAGGGGAAGCCGAAAGGAAGCAGAAACAGGACACCTGACCCAAACTGACCAAAGAGGTATTCCATACCACAGCATGTCATGCCCAAGATATAAAATCAGAGAGCAGAGACCCAGAAGGGTGGGAGTACCCAGTCAGGCTGGGTATCGGTGATGAGCTATTGTTTATATGCTAGAGAGAAGGAATGCCATCCAGAGGGACCTTGACACACTTGTAAGGTGGACTGATGCTAACCTTATGAAGTTTAACCATGACAAGTGCAAGGTCCTACACCTGGGTGAAAGCAATCCCAGGCACAGCTACAGGTTGGGCAGAGATGAGATTCAGAGCAGCTCTGCGGAGAACGACTTGGGGGTGGTGGTTGATGAAAAAATGAACATGACCCTTGCAGCCCAGAAAGCCAACCATATCCTGGGGTGCATCAAAAGGAGTGTGACCAGCAGGTCGAGGGAGGTGATCCCTTTCCCTCTACACTGCTCCTGTGAAACCTCACTTGGAGTACTGTGTGCAGTTCTGGTGTCCTCAACATAAAAAGTACATGGAACTGTTGGAAGAAGTGCAGAGAAGAGCCACGAGGATGATCAGGGCACTGGAGCATGTCCCATATGAAGATAGGATGAGAAAGTTGGGGCTGTTCAACCTGGAGAAGAGAAGGCTGCGTGGAGACCTCATAGCCAATATCTGAAGGGGGGCTACAAGGATGCTGGGGAGGGACTCTTCATGAGGGACTGTAGTGAGAGGACAAGGGGTAATGCGTTAAAACTTAAAGAGGGGACGTTTTTATTGGATCTGAGGAAGAAATTCTTTACTGTAAGGTTGCTGAGGCACTGGAGTGGGTTGCCCAGGGAAGTTGTGAATGATCCATCGCTGGCCGTGTCTGAGACTGTTGGACAGAGCCTTGGGTGGCATGGTTTAGTGGGAGGTGTCCCTGCCCCTGG
>JASSUY010037179.1:0-23494 GCA_032466535.1 Forpus xanthops
CTTCAAAGCTAAATATGAGTTGACAACGCCTACTCAGTTTAATTAGTATTGATTTCTCTTCATTTGTGCCAAATTACTGGCTAGCAGTAGCAGGAAGAAAAAACAAAAAACCAAAAAAGACAACCAAACCAACAAAAACAGACATGGAAAAAAAGCCCCATCTTTCCCTTTCTAAAAGCTCTATTGATTCATTTTTTGTTTAGTTTCTTTTCCTACTTGTCCCTGCTGTCAGCTGCATTATTTTCTCTTGCCTTGTGCCAGCTTTAGCATTTTGTGTGACTGCAGCAGATTCAATTATTTAACCTGGCCAACTCATGTCTTGCAGTCTCTGTTATTTTGTCTTTTGTACAAACTTGGGAGTATTTTTGCCATTCTTGTGAAGTGATTTAGTTTATCTAGTGATCAGATTAACACCCAAATTTGTTTTAAGTAAGCTGTAGGAGTGTGAGATAGTGCAAATGAAAGTGAAAAGCAAAAGTTTCTTCCCAGAGAAAGATGTTCAATTCAGGCCATGCTGCAAATCCATATACCGAAATGTGGGAAACTCAATGTTTGCCCCCATGGTCAACAGAAATGTTTCTGAAGCTTATGAACGTAACTTTTGCCATATCTTCCAGATCAATGTGTACAGTAAATACTTTGGTTAGTGGAATAGGTAACTGAAAAAATAAGAGCAGCCATCATTCAAAAAACAGACCAGCTGCCAGAGGTGGAAGTAAATTCTGTTGTTGGAAGGGTTTTTCTTCAGATAGAAGTTCAAATGGGGAACTGTGTCAATATTTGCTCCAACTCTACATATGACAAACTAGAAAAAGTACCAATGTATGGAAGACATCAAGGAAGACCAGAAGATGGACACATCAGCACTTACTTACCTTGCAACCCACTGCTTAGCTATGAGAGAATAGAGCCCTAGCAAAAATGGCATTTTAGATTCCAAGCAGCAGTGGTTAATTTCTTGATATTTAGAGAAAAAAGGTATAATTTAGGTAATTTAGAAATAAAGAATGTTTTATTGCAAAAATATTATGTTTACATAGTAGAAAAAACTCTCCAACTTATAAAATCTTAGGTTTGGTTAGTTGCTTGAGTTAAAAATATGATGAATTTTCTTTATGGATAAAGATGTGGTTTCAAATACTGATAAGATATGCTTGTTTTCCTTAAGCAACTTACCTAAAAAAAAGTGTGGGTAAAGCAGTTAACTTGTTCCTTCACATACATGCATTCTGATCAGCCACAAAAAATGGTTTTGGGTGAGTGTATAAATTTAATAAGGAAGGTAAAGCACATTAAACTATTCCAGTCAACACTTTTATCTTAAATTTTTTTTTTTTTTTTTTTTTGCTTTAAATGGTAAAATAAACGTATTTTTGAAATAGAGAAATTTATTTATTTTTAAAATCATAGCTTCCTTTTTTTAAACTTCAGACCTTCTTTGTATTCCTATTGAATCTTTCTTTTTCATGGTTAATCTTCTTTGTCTTAGATCAGACACTAAACTTGTGGGAAAAAGTAAGTAGAGACAAACTGAAGATTTTTAATGTTCTTTCTGTATTTTTCTCTTTTCTATGCTCTGGAAATGAAAAAAAACACTTTTACCTTCTATTTCTCATTCTTCTGTCTTTCAATTTTCTTTGAGTTGCAACTTTTGATTTTTTCAGTGAGCAAAAAGGGAAGGAATAAGTAAGTGCTTTAGTTATGTTCTCTAATTTTTATTAAACTTGTTTTGCAGCTTTCTAATGAAAAAGTGAAAGTGAATATGGAGAGAAAAAAAGTCCCCTTTAAAACATTATTGTTTCAAAATTAGAAAAATTCAAAACAAGACAAAATCATATTGTATAATTTGCAATTATCCATATTATTATGTAACTTAAAAATAATAATTTCCATTCTGCTCTCATCTTTTTCCTGTGTTTAGTGCAAGCATGGTAGTTCATGATGTCTTTTTATTGCACATGTAAAGCACCCAGGAATGTGGAATCTGGATAATATTCAAAACCTTAAGTATGCCAGAAGCAAAATGTTAGTAAGTGAAGCACAAATACGAAATACAGTCTTTAACTGTTTTGTAGTGGAAAAAGTAGGTAGAAAAAATAATGTAATATATTGAAAAATTACATAATTCTCTATGTAAAAAGCTCTGTAATACTTGAAATAAATTAGGACTGCACAAGCATCTGCTTTTACTTAAAGAAATTCTAAGGAATTAATATTTTAAACCTCTACATACTCATATCAGAATTTTACACTTTCTTTGAAAGAAATGACATGAATTTGGCTTTATGATGCTAATTAAAGAGAACTAAAGAAGCTCATGAAGTTGATTTTTATTATTAAATGAATATTCACAAACAATTAATATACAATTGATTCTGAGAAAAGAAGAAGCTGAATTTTATTTTTTTTCAAAACTTTTTTTTTTTTAAAAAAACATTTTTTGAAGTGTGCAATTGCACTTAATGGGGTAAAAGACTCAAAAATGCTTGCATCAGTTTTTTATTTTATATTATTTCAGTTTAGGCTTAGTCAGAAATGCTAGTATGTGCTTTAGGGTGGTACTAAAGTTCTGCTGCATTTTGTTCCTGTGTTGCTCTGCCCCTTGCCCTGTCCTATTCTGTCAACAACGAGCTTGGCTTTTTTCTACTCAAAGGAGCTTCCTGCTTTTCATGAAAGCACTTCTTCCAGCTAGCTCTTTAATATTCCTTTTTCCGAAATAATTTGTATAGAGTGTGGTGTTCCTTTGAACAGCGGAGAAGCCATACAGAGAGCAGGACTGGGAGAAGAACAGAGATAGCTGCCATCTGTCACTTTAGCTAAACTGAAGCAAAATGAAAAGGCTCTTCAGCACAAGTTTTTCTTTCTATTTATTTGTTTAAGCCCATCTTATGGACTAAGGATCATACCCTCTTCAGTTAAAAATGTACTTTCTTTCTGGCATAGTATCTCTCTTCTATTGATTGGACAGGGATATTTTAGGAAAACAGTGCACTGTGTGTGATACTAAATTTAGTTGGGACTGGGAGCAAACAATGTGATCCAAAGCCCATCAACATAATTCAACAGAATTTATAGGCTGGGTAAATTGTATATTAAAAATAGACTTTAAACCTCAAAGCTCCATATTTCAACTAGAAAGTTACTATAATGAGCAAAAAAAGTAGTCCCGTAAAAAAAAGGAATATGCTGTTAGAATTAATGCAATGAGAGAGCACTAAGAAACTCTGTATGAGTAGTCCTATTGTGCTTATTATCCTTAGAACAAGTAGGAATGCAGAACATATTTATATCTGTGAGAACGCAGTGTGTTTGGGACTTTGATCAGTTACTATCTGTAGTCATTGTACGAGTCTTTTGTCTCTGAGAGTCTCAAAAGACTAAGATCACTGAAGGCAAGGCTCAGCTTTATTCCATCCAGTTCTGGAAGAGCTGAAGCTTTTACATCATCATCCTTTTCAAATCTGTACTTTAGATCTGAAGAAAATTAAGCTAAAGGCAAATCTTGGCCAAATGTATCAGATCAGAATGATAATGAGATGCAAAAAGAGTAATAACTATTTCCAGTAAAGTGCCTAAGAAGCACACTGTTTATGGTGTGCACAGTCAGTTTAGAGTTAATATAAATATCTGATAAACTTGTGGATGTAACAATAATTAGCAGTAGCTGTGACTGTTATGAAAATGAATGGGAAAATCTTAAAATAGAAAGTTCATTTCTCAGCTGGTCAAATTTACCTATTTAGCTGATAAACTATTTAAAGGGTCATACAATCTTTTAGATAATATTTAACCAATGCACGTTTCCTCTCCAAAGGAGTTATCTTTCCTTTCTGGAGGTGATATCTCTATAAATGGAATAGTCTTAGAAGTATATTCTCAGTCTGAAGGTCAAACATTAAAATGAATGAGAAATGAAGAGAAATAATAAGAAACTAAGACCATATAAGCTCTAGTTATGTATTATACTGTGAGCTAGAGAACTATGACTACCACTGGAAATCTCAGCAGCCATTGAAACAACCATAATTTCAAAAATAATTGAACTCATTATATATTGATTGCAAAGTATCCAATATGATACGACTCTAAGTGTCTCGAGAAGGTTAAGAAGTAGGAAAATTGTAAATATCAGAGTTTCTTTTTTTCAGACTATTTCTTAGTCTGTCTACTTATTTGGTTATACATGGTTTTAATAATTTTGAGACATTGTCACCAAGAAGAAATATAATATGTTATATCTTAAATTTTCTGAAATTTGTGTTTATTTTGGAGTTTTTTATTTTTCTTTGTTTTTCTTATTTTGTTTCCCAGGGCAATTGCTTTCTCATGGTGACAAGAAAAATAGTTTCTCTTGGAAAAATTCTATTAGTTTCAGTGGGGGCCTATAAGGATGCTGGGGAGGGACTATTCATTAGGGGGTGTAGTGATAGGACAAGGGGTAATGGGTTCAAACTTAAACAGGGAAAGTTTAGATTAAATATGAGGAAGAAGCTCTTTACTGTAAGGGTGGTGAGGCACTGGAATGGCTTGCCCAGGGAAGTTGTGAATGCTCCATCCGTGGCAGTGCTCAAGGCCAGGTTGGACAGAGATTTGGGTGACATGGTTTTCTGTGTGGTGTCCCTGCCCATGGAAGGGGAGTTGGAACTAGATGATAGAATCATAGAATCATAGAATAAATAGGATTGGAAAGGACCTCAAGATCATCTAGTTCCAACCTTAACTATTCTATGATTCTATGCTATATTTTTTTTGAGAGAAAGCAATAAACATAAAAAAAAAAAAAAAAACAAGCCACAAAATGCATCCTGACATTATCTGTGGGATGAATTCATTTTCAGAAAGATTTGTTTGTGCAGAAGAAAAAAAAAGACTATGTCCATCAAATTTGAAAAATCATGGCAGGCAGGTGAAGCTCCTGATGACTGGAAAAAAGGAAATATAACTCCCATGTTCAAGAAGGGAAAAATGGATGAGCAAGGGAACTACAGACCAGTCAGTCTCACCTTTGTGCCTGGCAAAATCTTGGAGAAAATTCTCCTGGAAGACATGCTAAGGCACATAGGAAACAAGAAGGTGGTTGGTGGCAGCCAGCATAGCTTCACTAAAGGGAAATCCTGTCTGACCAATTTGGTGGCTTTCTATGATGGAGCTAGGGAAATAAGGTCCTTTCGAACCCTAACTATTCTATGATTCTATGATTTTTTTTAATGCAGTCATTTGTGAGGCCCTACGTACACATAGTGAAGAAAATTTACATTTTGAAAACTGTAAAATTTAAATAAAGAATAATCCTTGAAGTTTATAAAGGTTTAGAAAGTGTGAATGAATATAAATTCATTGGGTGGGGAAACCAGAAATGCAGCTGTTAAGAGATTTTATTATCATAGATAGCTGTAAAAAAAAAAAAAAGAGGGAAAAAAAGGGAAAAAATTAAATAACCCTAAGTAATTAACAGACACCATTTATATTAGGTTATGCATTTGTAGAATGTGATTTAGTACAATGCATGTAATCAAATAGATGGTTTTTTTTATCAGGATCTGTGGGTAAATTCCTTTAATAATTTAAATAGTTTCATAGATCTTAGTAGACCAACCTGTGCAGATAAAGTGTTTGTATCCGATGTAATGTGCTGCAAAAGAGAAGTCAAGCCATTCAACACCATTTAAGAGAATATAAAATAAAAATCTGTGCTACATTGAAGTTATGAGCCTGACAGGTTTTTTTAGTAAAAGCTGTAGGTAACAATAATCTGATAGGAGAGAAGTCTGAATAGATAGTCATTATGGGCTCAATATGACTTGAAAATGAACCACATGGAGACATTAGTTACAGCACATGGGCACTGGCAAACAGCAGGAAAATAAGATTTTTTTTTTTTTTTTTGTTATTTTTTTACTGTGAAATCATTGAAGTGAGATAAAACTTTTCAACTAAAATTATAATAGACGTATCTGTAAAGCAGTTGCTGACTATTTTACTCAAGTGGTAGAAGAGGCTTGCACACAGATTTGAATTTGCAAAGGGCTCTTAGTTTTGATCCAACTCATTTTCTTATGGTCAGATGTAGGTTTTGCAATTCAGTTTAAGAAGTAACAGCTACAGTGCATAGCTCAAGGCTTTAAAAAAATTTTTTTTTAGAGATTTTAACATCGTGACTATGATTTTCAAAGTATTTCGCAAGCATGAGCTCCAGAAGGAAGTGGTGGGTGATAGAGGTTAGAGATTCCCTCCTTCAGGAGATGGAGCCACCCATCTGCCAGCCAGACACAGGCTTTCATGGGAATTCTGTTGCTCTGTAACATCTGGGATATTTTTACTCAATGGTAATAGAAAGGTTGTGGAGGCTGAATAAGGAGCCTGAGGACTAGAAAAGGTAACTGTTGCACCCCTCTGTCAGAAGGAAAAGAGCAATATCTGGTAAACAGAGGGTGGTCCTTTGACAGAAGGACATTCTTTCCTTTGGACTCCAGGAATATCCTGGGGTTCTGGAGGTAATAAGTCTCTAAGCAGAAGTGGCAGCAGTGAAGGCTAACATCATATTGGAGTGACTATTAGCCAAGAGACTGAATATTCCCCTTTGCTTCCATTTTTCAGGCCTCATATGGGCTACTGGATACAGTTCTTCAACCGCAGCAAGAAGGGCATTGTCAGGCAGGAGCAAACCTAGAGGATAGCCACCAGGATAGCTGGAAATTGCCTTGTGAGCAGAGGCTACATCTCAGAACGTAACTGGACTACAAAAGTCTGTAATAGTATAAACTACTATTTATGGGTGTGCCAAAAGTTTTTTTAACTAATCCAAAGTGATGAGATTTCTCTATCCTTTAAAAATAGTTATAAAAGATATTCAGATACTATTTAGCTCATACCGAAATCTATCAAAGTGATTACAGCGTTGTTGGCCAGACATATTCAGGATTTCCCTCACAGAGCAAACGTAGTCCACCCAGACTCGGTCATAGAATGCATGTGGAATCTGGATGCTAAATATGCACTGCAAAGCTGCATACCTGGAGAGCCCTTTAAGTTAGAAGAGTGGCTATTTTGCACTGCATCAAAGTTGAGCTGTTTAGAAACTGGGAAACTACTGTTTGCTACTGCTTAAACTAAACTTTAATTTATAATAGCATTGTGTCTTACAATATTAGCCTTTTCCTGGTATTGAAAGACCCTTTTAATTCCAACAGAAATAGAATGTCAGCTTTGGAAGAATTTATGCACAAGATTTTACGTGAATGACTGGCAATTTGCTTATCAATTTGCATTTAATTAGTTTTCATGCAGAAATTAAGACATGGACTGTACATTTAATAGGTCAAGAACTCATTTTAATAGTTAAAATGAATTGACTGAGTCAAGCATTTCAGCCTGAAAGGTTAAGCTTATGGAAACCAAAAGGGCTTTTCTTTTATGTTCCTTCAGCAATTTCTAGTTAAAACCCAAGCAGCTATAGATTATTGCACACGATTCTGTCACTTTGCATGTAATTAACAAGATATTTATGGATTGTGATATAAAAATTCCATGTAGAGCTAACACACATCCTGGAAGTGTCGTAGGTAGTTCCTCTTAATGATTTATTATGGCTACTAACAGTATACCACATTGAGCTGTGGTTTGCATTGAACACCAACTGCCATCTGCTCTGATGTATTATCTGCTAACATCATTGGCTCCAGATACGATAACACATTTAGTTAAGAGTGGCAAGGCATTTCCTGTTTATGATATCCCAGGTTAAGGAAACTTGTGAAATGATTAGAAGTAGCAGGCAGTTAGAACTAGATTCTTATTGGGCTGTGAATTTCAGTGAGAATAAAGAAAGAAAAATACCAAAGATCTGGAAAACATTTTAGTTTCTCTTTCACAAGTTGTAAATTGCTTAGTTTTGGCTGCAAAACGAAAAGTCACAATAAAATGAGAGTTTCACAGTTGTCATATCTCTGATTTAACTGTACAAATAAGCCTTTTCTTATGAAATCAGTTGACCTTGAATAAAAAAGCATCACTGATGAAGTCAGAGACACCAAAGCTAGTTTTGTTTAGCCTCAGGCCAAAACCAAAAGTGCTGGGAACATGGACCAGAGACACCTGATTTCTATTTTTTGCTCTAGTTTTGCTCTGGGCTCAGTCTGCCCATGTGGCAAGATACTGTACCATAGCAAACTGTGTGATTAGGGTTTACCTCTTGTGTTATGCTTGGATTTTAGAAGGTATTAGGAATGTGCCCTAATTTATGAAATAGGAAGCATGAAGAGATACTGGGCTTTGTCCCTAAGCTGGCATAATTTAGTAGATTTTGGCTTACATGTGTGCAACAGTGCTTGACACTGGTTAAGGCTAGAATGTTCCTTGTGAGAATTCCCACATAGAGATAGTACTGAACGCTTTATGAAATCTCATACAACAAGTCTAGAATACAGATAGCATTAGTTTCATGTATGGTACCTTGTATGCAAAGCTTCTTTCCATGACAGGTAAATCTGCACTTGGAAGCACTGAACTTCCAATGTACAATCTCCCTCTAAAAAGAACTAGAAATTCCTGGGAGCAACAGTCTCTAACTACGCAATTTATCCACCTGCACAGCAAGATTCCTTCCTTTGAGAATTTTATGGTGAAAACACCTACCTAGTGTGGACATTTGGCTCCGACATATATTGGTGGAACTTTTGTACATTACCTATAATTTATCTGAGGCCCTGTAGAAGGATGAAAAATCCTCAAGAATATTCCTGAACAAAATTTTTGGGAAAATCTGTGATAATTAAACTCAGGAGCTTGCATTCGTTGCTGACTCTGGAGCCCCATTATGGCTGTACGTTTTAGGTGGAATAACTTTTTCATTCATTTCCTGTGTTATTGGATGTCATTGACATTGTAAACCTAAAACAAAATAAATGGAAAATGCAAATTAAGGTTTCCATAGCAGTAGTAGTTTACCAGTATTGCGGATTTGAAGTGTTTGCAACTGTCGACTAGACTACTGTGTAATTCGATTAATAGTTTGTGCATTTGATGAGTTAATGGACCTGTGGAAACCTTTAGCTGCTATGCTAATTGATTATAATGGAACAAGCCAGTTCCTTTCCAATTTGGTATTGTTTGCCATAGTTTTTCACAGATGAAATGTTCCTATTCATTAAAGAATTAGATTTTAGATTTTTTTTTTTTTTACTACAGTTATTCTTAGTTTCCAACATGTTTACTTTCCAGTAAGATCTCTGTATACTTTTTTCTATCCTTAGAGGCCTTCAACTCTTTCCCTACTATTGTAATAAAAGCTATTTGAAAAAAAGATAATTGATAATTGGTTTTTCTCTATTGTTCTTAATAAATTAGAGCTAAGTACACTTTATTGGTCCTTTGGTACCACAGTGATCTTTAGACAGCTTTCGAGCTTTAGATATCTATACTTGTATATATATTCATGCATACATAAACTATTGACCCTATTGAGCTTGAAGATGTTAACAGCCTTAGTCTTAATTAGGTGGTTAGCATTTCAAAATAAATTAAGTAACCACAAAATAAGACTGTTGCTTTAATTTCATAACTGAACTCTCAAACCCCAAGTAATTTTATAACCTGGAAACTTTAAAGGATGTGGTGAGAGGCATGTCAATCACAACCGGAAGACCACTGCTACTACTGGATCTGGCTACTACTGGCTGTCGTCTCTGGGAGGGCAAGGGGTTTCTGTTCAGCTATATTGCATACAAGTCACACCTCATTAACTCAGAAGTAAATATTTTACAAGCTCTGGACAGATATTTAAATTAAAATTTGAAGAAAATTTTAATACAGTAGCAGAGATGAAAATGAGGAACTGGGCTTTTTAACTTGCAGTTGAGTGTAGCACATCAGTTACTGCTTGAATTTTAATGCTGAAGGAACCAAGGCATGGGCAATGTCCTGGACACACAAAAGGGATTTTTCCAGAGACAGTCTCAAAGAAGCTGTGTGGATATTAAAGAATTGTTTTTTTCCTGTCTTATGAAGATTTTAATTTACTACTGTAGTGCTCTAAACCACTACTAGTATATGTAGGTGGACCTTTGACTGCTGTTGAGTAAATTAATACATTACATTAGCTGCAGGCTAGTCATTTACATATAAATGTTCCATAGACAAAGCAAAAGTAATTCATATTTCAGAGTCTTGATGGTGGGAGTATATTATAAGTCTATAATTTAAAAAAATACCTTAAAAAGAAATCATTTCAGGGTAATTTCCCCAAAGAAGAATAATAAAAACATAAAACTAACAAGTAAAATTTAGAAATTGTTTTGATTTTTTTTCCTTATTGTTGCGAGTCCTGAATGGAGATGCTGCATTCACAGCAAATCAAAAGAACAGTTACTTGTACTTGTCTCAATAAGAATGAAATTAGATTCTCCCAACTTAACTATCTAGCAACTTTTGAGAACTCTGTGTTTTATTAACTGTGCATAAAATGAAGCAGGACTGCACAAGCTTGGACAGCATTGCTCATTCCTTTAAGTAATGAGTAACTCATGCATTGTTAATATATAGCTAATAAGAATGGAAGCAACAGCATATTTAGTCTATCTATTGATATTAACTAATGCAGCTTGGATAATAGGCATTCTTGATGAATGTAGCATCCAACATTAACAGTAACCTGATTAACATTTGGTTTTCAATGGCATATAAAAGTTACTACAACCTACTGTTAGTTCACAAGAAGAAACTGAATTTATATATTAAAAAATTACAATCATACATAAACTGTAAAACCACTGAGAAACCAGCATATGGTCCTAATCTACTTTGTATCATCTGTGTACATCATATTATTTATAGGAAGACACATTTTATGTATATAGAACTACATATGTCATCAGTACAGACTTGCTAACAGTTTAAAGACCTCATGGACATGGGCTGCTCACAGTAATTTTATTTACAGTACGAGAATCTGTGACTCTCAAAATAAAAAATACGGAAGTAGTCCTAAATTTCCAGTACCATATGAGATGAGAAGAAATTCATTCTCCCATTTGCAAACTGAAAAAATATATTTTTGCTCTGTGTATACACATAATCTTGTGTGTAAGAATATAGGAAACAATAGACAGTGAAAGAGATATATCAGGATAATGTTAATCGCAATTTTATCCTGGGGCCAATTCCAATTCTCAGGTAAGTTAAAGGAAGAATTTAAATTTTCATCATTGAGAGTTGGATCAATGATTATATAATCACATGATAAATTGCCTGCAATGATGCGATAACCTTTATTGACTTAATGCTATACTTATTATAGATTGACTGCTAGACATTCTGTTAAATAAGCATTTACATTTTTTAACCTGTTTTTCTTTGTTCCATTTTCTGTGAATTTCCTTCTCCTCCAACAACAATGCCAGGTTGTGAAAGAGAAGAAAAATATATTTTGAGTAACAATAAGAGGTAAAAATAAACTAAAGGCAGTACTGAAAAATTAAATAGTGTAATGAAGAATTTTAGATAGGAACAAAGACATATATGCTTCAGGGGAACTCCATCAGGAAAAGTGCATTTGAGAAGCAGGTTGATAGCTTAATCCACTCTCATAATAATCTATTAACTCTGTTAATATTTTATTAGGAAACACTCACAACAACAATTATGTCCAACTTCTAATAGCATGTTTGATATGCATGATTTTAGTGTGAGCTGGCACATCAGCTCCAGCTCCGAGGCTGTTGTGGTTTTGCTGTGGACAACAGCATGGGAAAACACATGCATGTATATATAGGCATAGCCCTCTGTACACTGGTATCTAAATAGATTGAGACCTAGTTAGTCTTCTTCATAGCACCGCTAAGTAATTCTACATAGCACAAGCACAAATCCAGGGACCATGCCCAGATATCTCATAATTACTGGACCTTGGAAATTGAATTATTTGTAATACTGACTTTTTTTGACTTAAGTTATCATTAAGAGGAGGAAGAACAAAAAAAGCACTTCAAGCCAAGTAATGGCATTTTCAAAGAACAGGCAAGACAACTAATAATTTTAAGTTCTTTAGAATGAATGACAACATTTGTTTGAAGAATCTTCTTTCAGATTTTCCTAACAGAACGGTAGGGCAGCTAGTATAAATCATCAGTGCTCATTGCAGAAGTAAAGTTATTTAGTTCAGTCCTTTCCAGACAACTTCTTTTTAAGGGCTGATTGCTATGGATTTGTTTTCCAGTAAGAAAATGCTCTTATTTTGCTAGTTTCATCACTAACAAGATGGAGAGCTTGCCTTTCCAGAATTTCTGAGGCCCAGAGTGTCACAGGAAAGTGTCACTTTCACTTAAGAAGGTGTATTGCATTGTGGTTTGCTTGCTGAGAATGGAAAATAGATACAGCATCACATGCAAGTTACATACATAAAAGCAGGACTCAAAGGGATAAAACCAACTTGCTTATTACCATCTCTTTCTTCATCACTTGCTAATTAACTGCTCCTTTTTTCCTTGTCTGGCAGACTGCTGCTTTTAGACACAGAGAAATTCTCATCCACGTCTTGTAATACATTTTCCACACTTCTCTGCTGTAGAGCGGCAGGACAAGAGATATTTCATTCTGAGGTCATGGAAGTGCCGGGCTTTTATGGACATGCTGAAGAGGAGAGCTGAGCATCTGAAGGTGAATACAAAAAAAAAGTAAATAGGTATTCTGCTCTCTAGTTTTAAACTTGAGTATTCTTAAGAGAATAGCTCAAAACTAACTCTGAACTTCTTTTTTAAAAACATTTTTCTTTCACTACAGGGGTTTTAGTGTTTGAAAGTGAGATCTTTTTGGAAGATGGTTTACATTTGAGCTAAATGATCTAGAAAATCCATATCCTGGGCTGCATCAAAAGGTATTTGACTGTCTGGTAGAAGGAGGTGATCCTGCCCCTCTACTCTGCTCTCTTAAGACCTCACTTGGAATAATGTGTACAGTTCTGGTGTCCTCAGCATAAGAAGGACATGGAGCTGTTGGAGCAAGCGCAGAGAGGGCCACAAGGTTGATCAGGGGACTGCAGGACCTCTTGTATGAAGACAGGCTGAGAAAGTTGGGACTCTTCAGCCTGGAGAAGAGGAGGCTGCATGGAGACCTCAGCAGCCTTCCAATATCTGAAGGGGGCCTAGGAAGATGCTGGGGAGGGACTTTTAATTAATGACTTTACCAATAGGACAAAGGGTAATGGGTTCAAACTTATACAGGGGAAGTTTAGGTTAGATATAAAGAAGAAGCTCTTTATTGTAAGGGTGGCAAGGCACTAGAATTGGTTGCCCAGGGAAGTTGTGAATGCTCCATTGCTGGCGGTGTTCAAGGCTGGGTTGTACAGAGCCTTGGGTGGCATGGTTTAGTGTGAGGTCTCAGTGCCCATTGCAGGGGGTGTTGGAACTAGGTGATCTTAAGGTCCTTTCCAATCCCTAACTATTCTATGATTCTATGTGCTCATGCATCCATATCCTTCTGTAAGCAAATATGAAGGCAGGCCATATTTATGTGGGTCTGAAAACAACTCAACTATGAGGGAAGCTATGTGAGTGTCACTCCAGGAGGATGCCGTGAGAGAAACAGAGAGAGCTTGTTTTAGGCATAGAACTGACTGCAAAAAACAGACTTGGTTTTTTGAATAAAGAGATGGCTTTCTATTGTTTTTTGTCTTTGAAAAAAGGAGACTCTGCAATCTTTCTCTGCAAATCAGCAGTTGTAGTGAAGAGATATCTGAAATAAGATTTGTTTTGTTTTGTTCTGTTTTGTTCTTCTGGGAAGAGCCTGGCAAAGTAATTAATACTTTCATTTCCAGGAGCAGCAACAACAGCTCATCTGAGAAGTTATCTTTGTAAATAGCTTTGAATAGTTTGATATTACCCACTTACATGTTGGTTAAAATGCAAAGGAGCACTTTTCAGGAATATAACTTGAAAACAATTTGTACTTAACAATGCATGCTCAGTCATGCAGTTTGAATCAAAGCACATTCCTGCAAGCAACAAAGGAGCACACATTTCCTTTAAATAAACAACTTTTTATCTCTGTGCCTCTTTCTTTTCCAATCTTACATAGATCACACATCATGCTTCTTTGAAAAGATATGCATTGCTCTTTGGGAGAAATAAGCCTGACAGCTCAACCTGTGTGATGGGCTTGTAAAGATTTATATGGGAAGATGACATGCAACAGAAGACTACCATCTCTGCTGTACAAGAGATATTAGTCATGCATTTGGGAGGAGAATTGCTGTATCCTACATGCCCTCAGAAAATGGGAAGATCAGAAAGAGAGATATCTCATAAACCTGTTCTGCCTGGGATAAAATAAAAAAAAAACCCAAATAAATCTTTGCCGTATTTTCCTGTTAATGATGCAGGGTTTTCATCCACTTCAAGTCACGCAGTTTTGCTGAAAGAAAGTCTTGCACAAGGTGATAAACACTTTTGGGTGATGCCCTGTATTGCTAGGAGATTCCCCTTGTGGATAGAGCTCCTTTGGTCACATTATTACAGAATCATAAATAATTTGGGTTGGAAGGGACCTTCAGAGACTATCTAGTCCAACTCCCCTGCAATGAGTAGGGATATATTCAACAAGATCAGTTTGCTCAGAATCAGTCCAGCCTTGAATGTGTCCAGGGATCATACATCCACCAACTCTCTGGGAAACCTGTTCCAATATTTTATTACCCTCACTGAAAAATGTCTTCCTCACCTCTAGCCATTGGCTGGAAGTGGTCAGAAAAGTCTTTCTTGCTTAAATCAACAGGATCAGGCTCCCATCTCATCATCTCATTGAAAATGTCATACATTTCTACTGTCAGGTGAGCTACACAATTTTAAAATAGGCAGCAGGAAACAGCCAAGCCGTGGACATAAATCTTAGCACTTTCCCTAACCAAGAACTATGTGTCATGGTAATTTTGCTTTTTTGTATCATTTATAAGTTTAATGTAAATTAAAATATTTCACATTATGAAAAAAATGAGATGGTGGAAGCACAGAATCATGAGGAGAGGACAAACCAAGATCCCTTTTACATATTATTAGTGCTTCTCTGTTTAAATTGTGTTTCTTATTAGCTACCAGAGTGTTAATGCTTTAGATAATGTACTTTTCAAGGAAAAAAAAAAAATCCAGCAAGTGTGTAGATGTCTTCCATTAGTAATAAAGGGAGTTTGGGCACATTTGCAACTTACAGAATACTCAGTTTAAAACCTATTTATCAGATAATGGTTTCAGGCTCGAAGTGGAAGCATAGGCACACTAAATTAATGCATCTTTTCAGATCACAGTCTTTGCAAGGCACTAATCTATTAGTCCTTAGAATAATAGAATCATAGAATGGTTTGTGTTGGAAAGGACCTTAAGATCACCTATTTCCATCCCACCTGCCATGGGCAGGGGCATCTCACACTAAACCATGTCACTCGAGACTGTCCAACCTGGCCTTGAACACTGCCATGAACTGAGCATTTACCAGTTCCTTGGACAATCCATTCCAGGGCCTCACCACCCTCACAGTAATATCTAATCTAAACTTCCCCTGCTTAAGTTTGAACCCATTGCCCTTTGTCCTATTGCTGCAGTTCCTGATGAAGAATCCCTCTCCAGCATCCCTATAGGCCCCCTTCAGTTATTTAAAGGCTCTGGTTTAATTCCAGAATGTTTTTTTTCAAGACTTTAAAATCCTTAGTAATATTTTATAATTGATATAGCAGTAGGAAAAAAAGAGTAAAAAAAAAAGAAAGTTTTTTTTTGTTTTTTTTTTTTTTTTTTTTCTGAGAAAATAGCCACTGGTATTCTGGTATTTTTATTCCTTCAGTGTCATTTAAAGCCAGTCTTTCTAATGATGGGGTTGAAAGCCCTTGACAAAATGCTGAAAATATATTCAGTTGTTCTCAGGGTAAGACTGAGTATTTTGTGTAAGACATAGTACAGAGTGTATCTTTTGAACAGGATTTGTGAAGCAGGACACATACCAAAAAAATCCACCAGATGTAATAAACTGCCTTGGGAAGTTACTGTGTTAAATAATTCCCAGTAACCTGAGGCTGAGTATTCATGAATCAGTTCAGCTTAAGTAGATGTCTTAAAAAATCACTTACATTTGGGTGTTTGACCAATATTTTATGTAACAATGAAACTCCGTTATGATCCTTGAAAGAACGATCCTTGCCAACCAAAGCTACTCGCGTCTGCCACCTAGCGAAGAAGAGAGAAAACACACTGAATCACGCAACAGGGAAATCCGTTCCGTCAGTAACTTCGTAAATTTTCTTATTTGAAGACAGTTTAGTTGAATTCCTCTTCCTGTCATTAAATAGAGTATGGATTATGACTGCTGAAAAAAACTTATTGTTTAGATCAAGACTCCATATTTTTTAAAAAGTATTTGCAAATAGTTTTTTTTTGTTAGTATTTACAAATACCAGTAAGAGATCACATTTTCTGGGACTGTTTTGTTGTGCATGAAGGCACAGGTATCCAGCATATACTTGTCAGTAATGACTACGATGCAGGCACTACAATCACAGTAGTGGCTTTGGAATCACAGGGTGAGGTTTTGATTATAATAGAGGCATTAGTTTTGCTAGATAGATGAACATCATTTTCTTGATGATGTTTTCTGACTTATCAGAATTTTTCAGACACAGATTTTTAACAAAACATAATTTACATTTTTTTTTTTTTTTAGAAAGAAAAATTATACCCTCAGTGTTGTTTAGAGTACCACTAAAACAATAGAGAGAAATGTGATTTTTGACGTTCAGAGATCTGTCAGTATAAAAGTCCATTGTTATGGAAGTGAACATAATGCATCGCACACAAGATAATAGACAAAATATTTTTCTTAAAATCAGAGCTGGCGGTGGCAGTGTAACCCAAAGTGTTAATTATATTGCAGATATGTATAACGGGAGTTTCTTCTGAAACTCAACATCACAGCAATAGAATTTGGTCCACATACTTATTAACTGTATCAGGACTGTACAGAGATCAAAACAGATGTACAGTTTGATTTTATCACTTTGCTTCCATTGGATTCCTTAATTGCAGCAGCTCTTACTTGTCTCCACTGTTTTGAAGGTCATAGTACAGACACCATGATATCCCAGTGTTCTCATGGCTTTCTGAAACATTTCCCTTTGGAGCTAGTGTTTGATGCTTGGTCTCTGTACCAAAAGCAAAGTCCTGCTAGTTGGTTTAAAGTTCTGGGAGAATTAGAAGAAGCACATTTTCTTTTAAGCTGTCATTTTTAACTACAGACTAGGGAAATTCAATTATTGAGAGCTGCTGAAAACCTGGTCCTGGCTTCTATGGATTAAATATTTTATGTTACCAGAACTCTAGACAGATACTAAGTGTAATAGAAATTTGAAGACATGTTTTTGGGAACAATTTACTGCTTCTCTTACTATTTTGTAATCTTTTGAAAATGCATTCTTATAGGAGAAAATAACTAAAGCATGAGACAAACTGCCAAGTTTTTATTAATATGGCCATGTCTGCTGTGATCTGGCATTTTGTGCTAACAGTGCTAACTGAATTCCTTTATTCCTGAGTCTTGACTTAGCAAAACTCTATCTCACCTGAAAGGTATTTTTACACTGTAGCTAAAAATAGTCATTGGATCAATGACTACTGTTTCATTTCATATTTTATCTCAGAGGAATTTAAAACCACATTTCCAGGTGTATAAGGCTAGTACAATAAACTAATGCTTGAATCAGATGGCTGTAGTTGATTGTGTTAAGCATAATTTCCAGTTGTTCCAAGTTATAAAATAAGAACTGAAAAGCTGAGAAGAGGAAGTGTTTCCTCTTTTCCAAACCAAGAATCAAAAAGATCCACCAAAGTTGCTTATAATAATTTAAATTTATGGCCCATATGACTTTGATCAGACACATTACTTGTACTTGTTCCTAGCTGATTAGTTTCTAGACAGAATAACCTGGGCAAGAGAGGAGATCAAAGAGAAATTCACATAGTGTTAAGCTCTGATCTCATATGAAACATGAATGTAACTGGCTTGTTCCATGGTTTATTTTATTTTCTTCCCTCTTGCTCTTTTATATTTGTTTTTTTTTTTTTTTTTTTTAACATTGACCTACCAGTAAAATGAGACATTCACACAAAAGTGAAAGAGTAATGATGGAATTTAGAAAATCCATTGCATTTTAAGCAATTAGTTTTATTAATAAGCATAACACCAAAACTTAAAGTACATATGGGAAGGCTTCCTAGATTTGAGGTAATATTGAGAGTTCTAGTACAGTCAGTTCAGGACATCTAAATGTAATCTCATTTTTTATTTGCTGTGTGTCCTGGGTTCAGCAGTAGCAGTCATTTTTCTCCTTCTTAGTAGCTGGTGTAGTGCTGTGTTTTTGACTTTTGGCATGGGAACAGCACTGATAACACTGATATTTTTAGTTACTGCTCAAATATTTAGTCCGACCAAGGACTTTCTGAGCCTCATGCTCTGCCAGGGAGGAGAGGAAGCTGGGAGGAAGCAGAGACAGGACACTTGACCCAAACTAGCGAAATAGGTATTCCATGCCACAGCATGTCGTGCCCGGGATGTGATGTAAAATGGAGGCAGTCACCTGGAAGGGTTGGATCACTGCTCGGTCTGGCTGGGTATCAGTTGGTGGGTGGTGAGTGGTTGTATTCTCTTCCTTTGTTACTTCCTTACCTTTATTATTATTGGTGGTAGCAGTAGTGGTTTGTGTTACACCTTAGTTACTGGAATGTTCTTATCTCAGCCCATGGGAGTTATATTCTTTTTTGCTTCTCCTCCCCATCCCTCTGGGAATGGGGTGGAGGGGAAGAATTGGGGGAAGTAAGAGAGTGACTGCATGAGTTATGGCTGGGCTTAAACCACTACATTGTGATGAGCAGACTCTTGAATAGTTTACTCTTTAATAATTTAATTATAACAAAAAAGATTATTTTTCCCTAAATTTCTTCCCATTATTCACCAAATACTTTATGGTGAAGAAAGTCTTCACAGTCAGAATATTATTTTTCTTACAAAAAACTCAAAACCCTTACCAAAACTAGTCATCCAGCATCTTAGAACAACATGAAATCTGGTGAAATGTGCATTTAAATCCATTTGGGTTGTATCAAAAGCACAGTCGGTCTATAAGTTCTTTGGAGCTAAGAAGCTGGTGATTTTAGGAAATTTAAAAAGGGTGTTACTAGCCTTGTATGATCCACTCTGCTCTCCCACAAATGTTCCTTTAAAAATGCCACAGCATTCATCTCATGAAATGCAATATTGTTATTTTTTCAATAAAGGAGGTCATTGTTAACTAGACAAAGAAGTTAGACAACTGAATACTTAATCTATGATTTTTATATATTAGAGGAGCTCCTCAGATGACATAAACAAGCACCTTGTTATTGATCACAGAGGAATTAAACATCTGGGTCATTTTGTGTATGAAGATATATTGCTCTACAACAATGCAGTATATGTATCTCATGCTGACATTTTTTATTTTGATGACTGAACCCTCAGGTACATTACCAGTATATCAGAAGCCCAATTTTTTTTTAAATTTAAAAAACTTGGTGCTGAAGGTATTTTTTTCCAGTTTCAGATGTCATATACTACTCAGATGAATGTCATAATTTGTAACTGCATAAAGTAGCATTCAGTAAAAGGCAGTAAGATATTTGAAATTCAAGGAGTATAATTTTTAAAAATAGCTGCCATTTTTAACAGGTTATGGGATTTTATTGAGTTAAATGTATCATAGAATCATTGGGTAGCCACTGTGTTCACAAAACTATGACTTTTCTTTCTGAGGTTCATTGGAATTAAGTCAGAAAAATAAATTTTCCATGGTAAATTCATGTTCTACTCTAAATGGGAAATAAAGTGTCAGAAAATTTGACTTTATAATCTCCCAAAATTCTTGAAACAGATAATGGAAACAGGACCACTTTATCATTTTTATATTCACATGGATGTAGTTGGATGTGCTGATTTCACAGCAATAATTGTATTTTGTTGTGGTTTTTTTTTTTTTTTTTTTTTTTTCAGGAAAAAGAGGCAAAATGAGAGTTCCAGTGACTTATGTTCTATATATACTATACAAAGGAACAACTACTAATGGATAGCTCTTAGAATTGTAACTGACTATATTTTTCAGTGTAATTTCTTATTTCTTAGAGTTGATTAAACAACTGTTAGTAGAAGAGGAAAGTTTTCATTTATTTTCTCATCTGTCAACCCACAGTCATTAGCACTGCTGCTTATGTACAGCTAAAAAAGGAGCTTAAACTGGTTTGTGGTCACAGCTACAAACACACAAAAATGTTAATCCTTTTGCAGTCTGTGCATAAAAAAAGGAAATTATCAAAAACACAGTCTGTATATAATGGTCTTGCAAGGACAGAATGAATCTATAAATGAAGTTAATTGGGCAGTATACATTTTTGCTCATCATAGTGTTTCATGGCATTTCAGAATCCTGTAGAGTGAATGGTGAAGGCCATTGATTTTATATGACACTTTGGAATGCCAAGCTGTAAACAAAAAATTATAAAAGGAATAGCACAGTCTCAAAGTGCATGCATAGCTGTGTTAATTACTTTGGATTTGTTGATTCATATAAACTGATTTCAGTTGTATTCTTGTGATGACAGCTTATGATAATAAAAGGAATCCCTAAATAATTTCAGTCCTTGCATTCATTCTGGAGCTATTCTTTTTATACTGCGAGAACTATAGTTCTTACTATAATATGTACTAAATAAATGGCTCAAACCACAGCTGTTCTGAGCTGTTTCTTCATCTCTGTCACAGAATGGCTTTCATTTTCTCCTGGTACCTGGGAAGTGCACTAACCCACACAGCCTCTGTTTTGGCATGTGCATATTAGAAACTGAGTGAGGTTCATCTCACCTGCTATACTTTAGTAGTCCACTTCTCAGCTCATCAGTCAGTAAGCACTTCTGGGATGTCATTTATCTGCAGAACATATTTAAGACAAGGCAGACAAATTGTGCCTCTAAGTCTCACTTTTTTCTGTTGACAGTAAAGGGAACCTTAGGTGACCAGCTGAGAGAGCTGTAATCTGAATGTGTGACATTAGTTGATATAATTAGACATTGACATTATGATTCAGCTCATGGTAGGCACAGCTGAAGAGTGAAAGCCCCCAGATCCTAGTAGTACAGTGAAAAAAAACCAGCTTTATAGAAAAGCAACAATTAAAGTGATGCTGAGTGAAATTATTGCTCAGGGATCATTTTGTCAGGCCAAAATCACCAGCTTTTTACTTCCTGTTCTCCCCTTGAATTCTCTCTTCAGTAGAAGATAACACAGAAAACAGTGTACATCTGGCTTTAATCACAAGGATTTGTACTTAAGTTCTCATTGTTCACATTTTTTCCCTAGTAGGATAAGTAAAGCGGATAAGGAATTACATCCTTTCTCAGTCTTTTCTTTCACTAATCTAGGCAAGGCTGGTCTTTAGGACTTCTTTCCTTGTCTTTGCAGCCCAGAAAGCCAAGTGTATCCTTTGTTGCATCAAAAGAAGAGTGTCCAGCAGGCTGAAGGAGGTGATCCTGCCCTTCTCTTGTGAGACCCCACTTGGAGTATTGTCTACAGTTCCAGTGTCCTCAACTTAAAAAGGATGTGGAACTGTTGGAACAAGTCCAGAGGAGGACCATGAGAGTGATCAGGGGACTAGAGCACCTTCCATGTGAACACAGGCTGAGAAAGGTGGGGCTGCTCAGCCTGGAGAAGAGAAGGCTGTGTGGAAACCTCAAAGCAGCCTTCCAGTATCTGAAGGGGAGCTATAGGGATGCTGGGGAGGGACTCTTCATCAGGGATTGTAGTGATAGAACAAGGGGTAACGGGTTCAAACTTAAAGAGGGGAAGTTTAGATTGGATCTGAGGAAGAAGTTCTTTACAGTAAGGGTGGTGTGGCACTGGAACAGGTTGCCCAAGGAAGTTGCGAATGCTCCATCCCTGGCGGTGACATGTTTTAGTATGTGGTGTCTCTGCCAATGGCAAGGGAATTGGAGCTACATGATCTTAAGGTCCTTTCCAACCCTAACTATTCTATGATTCTATGACTCTTAAGCTTATGTGATCTCCCCTATATCTGTTTGAAATTTTGTTCATATTGCTTCAGTGGGTTCATCAGAATTATGTACAGTACATCAAATTCTCAACAGGATGGCAGAACTAAGCGTTTCTAAGCTGTAGAGGTTCATATTTTCTTTGGTTAAGTTATCGTGGCAATTCATAGGATCCAGAGAAACAGTTGTTTTTATTCCTCTGCCATTTTAGGCTGCTAAATATTCAATTCACAATATCAGTTTGCTTGTATGGGTCTCTAAATGCATAATCTAACATTTCTTACATCTATATTTTGTCCGATCCCACTAATCCAACCTTTGATACTGGTACCAGTATTGAATATTTCTAGCCTTTACATCATTTTCAGATTCCACCTGCAGCTTCCAGCTTGTAGTGTGAAGCTCTTATAATCAAAATGTTAAATAAATTAAACTTCAAGAATGATCTTGAAGGGTTTATTTTCCACCCATTTTCAAGCTGGATTGTGAAACTTAGCTTTCTACATAACCTGTTGCCCCTCTACTTAGTCTGGTTCCTGAGTTAATTTTTGAATCTATTTACTGAGCAAATCTAATTTCCGAATTCGTCTATTAATCTTAGTGTCCTCAGTTAAATGAAGAACTTTATAATGGGGCATCATATCAAAGTTTTTGCTAGATTTTATATAGCTGAGCTTTTTTTCACCCCTTTCATCCAGGCCACTGTCTAAGCCTGTCACAACTTTCATCATTTGGCAGATGATTCTCATCACCGGAAATGGTCAAATGAAGTATGGAATCAGCCACTTCCCCATTCCCTTTTCTATGAACTATTCCTAATGCTCGTTTTATTATGGTGGTTGTCAGGAAGGAAAGAATAAAGCAAAATATAAGAATGAAAGCCTAGTTATTAAATGCACTGAGCTATTTTAGCCTTGTTATTTTCTAGGAGCTCTTTAGCACAGGAATAATGATTCACAGTGTTATGACAAGGTCTAGAAGTATCTAAGGTAGTTAGACTTATAACTAAGTTAACCTATAGCATAATTCTATAAAACTATGTAATTCATATTACTGAAGTGATGGAAACAAGGCTTTTACAAAATAGATCCCCTTTCCATTTCAGAACTGCATGAATTAGGAAGATGACTTTTTGATGACAAGCAGCTGCACTGGCAATATCTATGTTGTTTACTAACACAGCAATTGGAATAGAGGTCGGATTTCTAGGAAAGTCATCATGGAAATGTAGGAGGAAGACCAATAATGCTCTGAGTAATGAGAAAATTTTGGAATGAACAAAATATAGTCACTTTAGGAAAATAGTGAGTATATTCTGGGGAAGAGAAGGCTGCATGGAGACCTCATAGCAGCATTCCAGTATCTGAAGGGAGCCTATAGGGATGCTGGGGAGGGAC
>JASSUY010037180.1:0-40288 GCA_032466535.1 Forpus xanthops
CCATTCCAGTGCCTCACCACCCTTACAGTAAAGAATTTCTTCCTCAGATCCAATCTAAACTTCCCCTGTGTAAGTTTTAATCCATTAAAAATACCTATTTTTGATGTCTGATGGTCTGATGTCTGCGTGACAACCCCAAGGAAATGGGACCACTGATGGAGTGAAGCTTGCAGCCAAATCTGAAGTGAGGAGAAGTAGTGATTTGTGAGAAAAAAAACAGGGAAACAGTTTGTGGTGGCCATGGGATGGGGAATGGAGGCAATTGCTGGCTATTTCAGAAGATGGGGAGTTGCAACTGTCATGACAGGGACTGTTTCTTAGCCTGGACCTGACTCAGCAGGAAGAATTGAAATACAGCTTGCTTTGGGATCAGGAACCGTAATATCATAAGGACCTCGAGGATCACCTTGTCCAGCCTTTCTATGCAAAGCATGACTTGCACTGGGTGTCCCAGCACCCTGTCCAGAGGAATCTTAAATCTGTGTCCAGCACTGGAGAATCCACCACTTCCCTGAGGAGATTGCTCCAGTGACTGATTGCACTCGTGATTTATCTTCCTCTTCTGTGCAGTCGGAACCTCCCCAGCAGTAACTTGAGCCCATCACTCCTCTTTTCCATGTGACTCCTTGTCAAAAGGGAGTCTCCATCTTCTTTGTAGTCAACCTTTATATGCTGGAATGTGGAGATAAGGTCTCCCCTGATCCTTCTTTTCTCCAGTTGAACAGTCCCAGCTCTCTCAGCCTTTCCTCACATGGCTTTCCAGTCCCTGGATCATCTTTGTGGCTCTTCTCTGGACCCTGTCCAGCCTGTCCACATGTAGAGCAGGGACCAAAACTGAATCCAGTATTCCAGGGTGAACTGAATCCAGTATTCCAGGGTGAACTGAATCCAGTACTCCAGGGTTAGACATAGGTGCCTGGATGCATCCCAGGTAATGGAAATGTCTTGAGGCAAGAAGCATACTCCCAGAGAGAAGTGGAGCTGCAGCATAGGGTATGAATGGTTGTTGCATAGCAAATCATTGGAAAAGATAACACGGAGAGGCAAAACTCTACCCAGTGGGGCTAGGAAAAGTTCATCAACACATCTCAAGTCTTGTATCACATTTATCTCTCATTGTCCTTCATACAGAACTCACTTAATGGTTTGTATTGAAAGGGAGGAGGGAAGGGATGCAAGAAAGAAAAACAAACAGCACTTTAGGAGGGGCAGGCAAACAGCTAGACACATTTTCCACTGCTAGAAATAGGCACTGGTGGAAACCTGTCACTGCGTGTCTAGCTAAATAGAATAGAATAGGCTATTTCAGTTGGAAGGGACCTAAAACAACCGCCCAGCCCCACTGCCTGATCAATTCAGGGCTGACCAAAAGTTAAAGCATGTTGTTAAGGGCATTGTCAAAATGACAAACACTGGAGCGTCAACTACTTCTCTAGAAAACCTGTTTCAACGTTTGACGTCCTCTTGGTAAAGAAAAGCTACTCATATCCAGTCTGAACCCCCCCTGCTGCAGCTCTGAGCCATTCCCATGCATCCGATCACTGGATCCCAGGGAGAGGAGCTCAGCACCACCTCTCAACCTCCCCTTCTCAAGAAGCTGCAAAGAGCAATAGAGGCATCTCTTTTTCAAGCCCAGAGTGAGTGGAGAATTGTATCAGCTCTGCCCCAAAGCCCCTTCTGTCCATCTTCCCCACAAACTCCTGCAGAGGTCCATGGGCTGGAAAGGATCAGTAGGAGACCCCTACAATAGATTTGGGTGGATTGCTCCCTTTTGCTGGACCATGGACCAGTATTATTTCCTTCTGGAACTCCTTGGGTTCCCAATCTCCTGCCTTCAGTGGGAATTTCCCAAGATGATCCTTTGGCCCTTGGCACTGGGTTCCTCCAACTCAAATATATTCCGTGCCTCCCACTTGGGTGCAAACTCTAAACACCAACTCTGCATCTCTTCCCATAGGCTTTGCCACTTTCTCATCCCTCTTTGACAAGGATTTGCCCCGAAACAGACTTGGAGTTACCAGGGCAACCTGCAGAGGTCTGGCAGCCTGGATCATTGTTTGGGGCTCCAGCTGCCCCGAGGAATTCACTATTTGTTTTAGAGATAAAAGCTGCAACTTCCACACATTCTTCTTCCATTTCACTCTCCATTAACTGCATTGCCTTGTCATAACAAAGCTCATTGAATTATTAGAGATGAAGGCTGGGAAAAGGGATGGGGGAAAGCTTGTTGCACATGATTTGCTTTGTGGGCCCTCTCCAGGAAGCATCCATAGCTAGCAGGGTTGGTTTAGGATGTGGTCAGAGCTTTGTGGGGGTGCATGGGGGACAGTGAGGGTTGCCAAGTGTTGCAGTGAGCTGGGAGCCAGGATGGGAGCTTTAATGGTTGGATTGAATAAGATAGTCTTGTTTGCTTGGCTCTCTGGTCCTATTCTGGATTGCAAGCATTTCACTTCATGTCCTGCTTTCCTTTGTGGCTTTTTAGACAAGGTTGAAAAAGAAATGGTAAAGAAGGGGTCAAATGGAAACGTCATGTCTGAGAATAGTGGTTGACCCCTCCATCTCCTCCAGGACCCCCAAAAAACTCATACTCTCTCCCTTACTCCATGATCAACTATAGGGTTGATGTTCCCAGCTCACTACTGAACAGTTTCCCTTGTCTGGTGAAAACTGCAGGTTGCTGAGTATGAATCACCAAAGCTGGATTCCTTTCTCCCCCAGAACTCTTTCCTGGGTTATCAGCATGGCAGAGCTGGTGTAAACCCTGTGTCACCCCAGCACCCCCATCCTTTCTCTTTCATTTACTTGTGGTAGGCTGAAGTGAGAAATATGCTTTCTGTGAGGAGTATTCACTTCAGTGGGAAGCCAAGTTAGGTCAGAGCAGTCACTTATTGAAGCCAGATGAGGTGAACCCCATTGCTAAGCCTCAGTTCTAATACTGATGCTGGTTTACTCTTTAACATGTGTTTTTCTCTTTTGATGCCCCAGTTTCCAATGCAAGCTGTAAATTGCATCCTGCGTCTCAACAAGCTTAATAGGACAGTATTGGCCTGGACCTATGAAAGGTTTTGAGATCTATAGAAAAAACATGCAGCAGATGTAGTAAGTATTTTAATTTCCAAGAACTAAAGCTTTTTCCAGATAAACTCATTTGCCCTTTTTGCTTAATAGTTGTTTTGGTATTTAATATATTTATTGTGGAGCTCTCTTGTATTTAAAGACAAGACTAAAACCAAACTGGAAGCTAATTGAAACACTGCTTCCCTTTTATTTCCCTACTCCTATGTTTTAGTGAAGATTAATTTAAAGGACATTCATCCAGTTAGTGGAAATGCGTCATTCTCATCAGCAGTAATGAGAATTGCAGAAGGACATTGGTTGCACAAAGAACCCCCTTAAATCCCTGCAGCCTGAGGAAGAGAAGTACAAATCACAGCATGTTTCGGTTTTATTTGTCATGCCTAATGGACAACAAAGCTTAACTGCATCAGTAAGACATGCTGGCTCACTCCTTGGCACGTATCTTAACAGTAGCTGGTGGCTCTTGGCTGGGGCAGCGTCTTTCTGAGGCAGGAGAAGAAATTAAGTCTGTCTTAGATGAATGCAGCATCGTTTGAGGATTGACAAGCATGGAGATGCAAGTCCTGCATTTTCCTGCTAGACAAGTGCAGAAGAGACAGGAAAATTCCTGCTTTCATCACAACACATGACCAAAATAGTTTACAGTGGAAAAGAGCCGAAGCTTTCTTTCTTGTTGCAAAAGAAATCACCACAATAAATAGCCAGAGGTTTAATGAATTTAGCTTGCTTATGAGAATGGAGAAAATAGGGACTGATTATACCCTGATACCGGTATAGTCAGGAGTCCTGCTGAAACCAAGCCCTGTGTGACATGCAAGATCTTTCAAAGACTTCAAGATCCCCCATAGATCATCTTCTGGAAGCAACTTCTTCAGGTTCTCTGTCTTCCATGCACGTAACACCAATGAACATCCAGGTACCCAGCACTGCTGGAAGCCTGGCTCAGGAGAGGAAGACTAACACAGTTAACAGTGCTTTTTTTACCTGTCCTCCTTCCCTTCAACCCTGCATTGTAAATCAACCCAACCTAACTGTTCTCTGTGTCCCTGTTCCTTTACTAGTAACAAATACCGGCAGAATGGAACTACAGAGAGCACAGCAAGGTGCTGACCTGGGTACACATTGAGAAAGGTTTCTGATATGTTTCCCTGCTGCAGATGGATATTGGGCATCAGTTTTCGGTTTCACTTTCTGATGTTCAGGTCTAGGACAGGTTAGGCAGAAGTTATTAACCCAGATCACCCCAAATGTGGAGTCAGTGTTGATTCATCTTAAGCCACTTCCAAATCTACTGCCCAGACACTAGGAAATTGTTGCCAGGAGACCTTGTGCAAATATTTTACCCACTTGAGACCAAGCCAGCCTGGAGGGAGTCTGCTTACAGCCTTGCACCAGTAAAAAGCTATTATTCTTTTAGCCTGGGACATTGGCAATGAAATGGACTTATTAGAGCTAAGGAATTCATTCTTGTGCTTTGGATCGATCTAAGAAAGCTCAGATGGATTCAAAGATGTCTTTTGCTATAAGCTATGCAAACAAGTGTTGGAGAGCATCCCTGTCCTAGCACAGAACAAAGCCACATAATCTTGGCTGGGTTAAAGATGCTAATTAGGTACCAGGGGAGCTGGCATATTGTGATCGTTCCCAGGCACCCTAAAGGAGAATTAGTAGCACTCACAATTCTTCACCTCAGTATCTTACATCAGGTACAACCCTGCTTTATACAGCCAGTACCTCAGTTCTCTGCTACCTGCAAGAGGAGAGCTTGAGCTCGTACATGCAGGCAGCAGTGTCAAGGGAGTTACTTTGTCCTAAAAATGTCAGTTTTGTCTCAGAGGTTGGGAAGCCTCAAGGAGAGAGCTCTACAAGTGCACCCCTGCACTTGCATCAGCCACACACACACCCAATTAACCCCTGTTCTGCGCTGTGACAAACTGCAGCTGTACTAAGGTAATAAAGGGAGGAGAGTTAAAAGCCAGGGTGGGGAGAAACAGGATTAACAAATAAGGCAATAAATGCTCAGTAATCTGTAGCATGTGGTCTTGTCTGTCTCTTGGAGTCCTTGCAGCAGAGTAGTTGTAGTTACATGAAGTTTACAGTGTGGACCTAGGGTGCCCATCCCATCACATCCAACAACCCCCCTTTGCCCTCTGTTGAAATGCAACCACTCCTGTGGCGCAAATTAACGGTGGAGTGTGATTCAGTTTGCCATTTTTTTGGGAGGTTTATCCATAGAAGCAGATATCTCCCCATAACCAGAGGGGAAATGTGTCCTTTTGGGGAAGTAGCTGGAAGCCATGGGGGATTCTGTGGGGCAGCTCGAACAAACAGTCTATTGAGGGGACCAGGGAGACATCCTGTGCTCCTGGAGGTAAAAGATGCGGCTGCTTTGTAGGTATTTCTGTATTTAAGAGATGTATTTATTCAAAGCAACCTGTGCTGGTGCATGCATGCAAAAGGGCAGAAGATGTGAAGATACTGCAGAGAGACATAAAGGGCTTTGCAGTATTCAGCTCCGTGCCAAGTGCAAGATAGAGCACAGCAAAGCAGAGCTCTTCTTCTAGTTAAAATAACAGCTAACCAAGGAGGCAGTTTGTGTCTCTCCTTCCAGAGAAGGGCCAAACATCACCAAGAAGGGCTGCTGGTTATAAAGCCGAATATCCATAAGAGCACTCCTGCTGAAGTCTATGTTTCACACTGTTGAGATTAACAATAAAAGGAAATTCAGGGAAGAATAGCAGGCTGGGCTGGACCCACTCCAGTGTGCTCACTGACTCTATATTGAACATGGTGGGAATACCCTGTTATGGGGTCCAAAGGAAGTTGTCATTACAGCTACATCCTGAATGCGAGCAAGCTGCGGTCTGCTTTGGAGAACATCTGCAAAAGATGCAAAAGGACACAAAAGACTTTGGCCTCTTTATAACTGGTCGGATGTGATGGATTCACCTGCTAACAAATGACAAGTCCACTCAATGAAAACCTGCAGTTCCTTCCCAACCAGCTTGCAAATAGCCACAGATAAACTCACCACCAGCAGTAACCGTGCTGGAGTGATCCCATGACTGATGGTTGATCACGCTTATGGGTTTGGAAAATCAACAGGGAAGAAAGAGGTGATGTTTTCTGTGCTTTGGCTGATTGACCTACCCTATGACTAGAGCTAGACCCCAAATACAGTAAGAGCAGGGTGGAGCTGGGGTCTATACTTCAGTCTATCTCAGTGGCTAAAGTTAGATGAGGCAGTTACCCTCTCATGCCCCAGAAGGTAGTGGCATACTAATTTTCTTGGTATAAGGAGATATTTGGGATGGTAAGTCAACAAAGAAAATGTGAATCTGCTCTATTTCGATATTTCTAACCCCTGGGTGATGGGTTTTGAGATGACTAATGAATCACTTAGATAAAGTCATGGCTGCCATCCATGTGTATTGTCCATGCTGATGATACTCTGGAGCACTCAGTAGGAGGGGTGGGAGAAGCAGGAGGGTTCACAAGGGTACGGGTGCTGCAGCACTGTGAAGTTGGTAACTTTGAAGTATTTTCAGCTCTTTTACCTCACAGATCTTGAGCCCAAAATGAATTCCTACCTGGACTCCAGAAACCCCAATAGTTAATGTACAAAGCTTCATGTGGATCAATGCAAACTGCCTTCTGTATAATGGGGAAAAACCTTTCTGAGGCAAGGAATGTGAAAACTGCTTTCCCATAAGAATAAACTCCAGAGGAAAAGTTCAGTTGCTTCAAAGCAAGTATGTAGTCACAGGGTAGACGACAAACATAGCTGTTGACTCTTAATGTTGCTGTTCAAGACACTGGATTAAAGAAGAGGTTGGTGCTGTAACATTATAGTTCATATGGTGAATCACTGATCTGCAAAGAGCCTTCCTGTCCTCTTCAAACTCTGCTTTCTTTGCCTCTTTAATGTGTCTGCGAGTGATGGCATTAAAGAACAGCTTTGATTACTGCAGTGCCCAGCCTGCAAGTAGTCCTGGAAGGCAAGCATGGAAAAACAGGCTGGGAACCATTACTGTTCCTTACAGATAGCAAAACAAGGGGTGGGAAGCCTGCAGTCGCCCTCAAACTTGGGAGAGTGGGTTCCCAACATAGTTGTCTTTTTATGAGTGTTTAACCTCAGGTAGATGAGAACCAGAGAAAAAAACCACAGTGATGACTAGCACAAGCTGGGATCTCTCTTCACCTCTTTTGATGAGACATCTCTGAGTCTTAATCACCCACAACACCATGCAGGGTACCAACCATTCCTTATTAAACAGTGCAGGGATTATCCACAGGAAAGAACGAGGAAGAAAACGGAAGCCTGGAACCTCCTCTGGTGCATCAGCCACAGTCTTTCCCCTACAGTGAGGTCTGATTTTGATAGGAGACATTCGATTGTCAATGGATGAGATGCTTTGTGGATCTCCCTTGGCAGTGCTGGCGCATCTCCTGAGCATGGTCAATAGAGGACCAGCTGGCCCTTGCAAACCAGTCAAAAGAAAAAAGTGGAGTAGGGAAGGAGAGGTGCAAGAAGTGGTGAGGAGCTTCTGATTTCCTTGAGGTCACTCTTGGCAGGAGATAGGAGCACAAGACAGCATGTATTCAGGGATAAATGAAGTTCTTCCTGCCTTGGTTCCGTGGTTGTTGTCACCTCTCATTTACCAGCCAAAAGCTGAATTACTCTCACGGCACATATTCCACCCCACCTACCTGTGCTGAAGAGAAACTCTATATTTAGCATTTATCATCTTCCATTGTGCAGGCAAACACATTCCTGCTGGGTGCTCCATAGATGTGCCTAGGTGGGGCTTGGTGATTTCTAACGGATGCTTCCTATTTTTAGCCATGGGATGACATGTGGATACGATGGATCATTGTAATTCTTTCCATGTGACAGATCTGGACAGTTTATAGCTCCCCATGATGCAAAATCCCACGTTTTTCCCTTCTGGTGCCAAGCAGATGGAGGAATGAAGGGCTGGGAGCTGTGTCCTTCAGGTAGGTTGGATGGAGGAACACCGTAACTGTGTTTTATTCCCATCTGCTTATTTAACTTGTGTTAAAAGAAAAAGAAAGCTTTTCTAGGATTACTGTTTTCTGCCTGCATTCAGTGCTGGTTATACTTTCATTTGTTCACTCTACAATTTGTGTGTACAAAGATTACTGTAGAATCACTTCATGGTTTGGATTGGAGGGACCTTAAAGCTCATCCAGTTCCAGTCCCCGGCCATGGGCACAGACAACTTCCATAGAGCAGCTTGCTCCAAGCCCCTGTGTCCAACCTGGCCTTCAAGACTGCCAGGGATAGGACAGCCACAGCTTCTCTGGGCACCCTGTGCCAGCGCTTCAGCACCCTCATAGGGAGGATCTGCTGCCTTAGATCTTGTCTGAATCTACCCTCTTTCAGTTTAAAATCATCCCCTCCTTGTCCTCTGTCTACAGGCCCTACTAAAAAGCCTGTCTGTGTCCTCCTTATGAGCACCCTTTAAGTACTGGAATGTTTATCTAAGATCTCCTCAGAGCATTCTCTTCTCCAGACTGAACAACTCCAACTGTCTCAGCCTTTCTTCATAGAAAAGGCTATATATTCATTATAGATTCTATATATTAATTCCTTAATTTCTATATATTCACATAAGACAAGATGACTCCTCCTATGAGAGTCAACTCAGGCACAGCTCAGGGGACTACCTCAGTGCTCAGGTCTCATGATGTTAGGCACATTGGTCTTCTCATAGGATCATGTAGATTACAGGAATACCTCTTGTGGGAATGTTCCCTCATGGCCAGCAGAAAGATGTAAGCTGGACATCAAAAGTGAGGCCATCCTGCTACTGTGGGCTTTCTAACCTCTTTTGCTGGGCTCTGTCAAAAGTATGGGTGAGATCACACATGGGTCACATCCAATCTGATTGGACTGATCCTGTTTCCGAGAAGATCATCTATAGCAGTATATTACCAGGGTAGTATATCCTATATTCACAAGCTGCAGTGGATGAATTCAGTGTTCAAAACTAGGGAAAAAAGAGCAGGAAGGCATGCTTGATTTCCCCAGTAGAGATGTGAAGAAATGCAGCCTCTTCTGGTCTTGTTCTGCTCAGTCTTTTCAGCAAAGACAGGTGAATAATGAAGCCAGTAGAGACTCACACAACTGAAAGCTTGGAATGAAAACCTGCAGAAGGATTCTCTAGTCTGCAGGAAGGGAGCAGGAAAAGGGACAGTCCATGTTTGATGTGGAAAAGTGTAAGAGTCTGACCATGGAAAAAAGCAGCCTGGCCACACATGGGCCCCAAATTAGCCATTCCCAGGGTGATACCTTTGTGAGTGAAGAGCTCGACGAAATGTCATCACTGCACTAAGCCAGAGTCAAACAGGTCAAATGGAAGTATTGAGTATTAAAGAAAAGAATAAGGTTAAAAAAACCCTTTCCCGTGGCACTGAGTATACCTCTAGGGCATAGACTTCTTACATGGTCTATACAATGCTGATCCCCCCACCTCAACAGGCTACAATAGGACTGGAAAAGGTAAAAGCAGCAGCAACAATTGTAGGCCCTGAATGACTTCGATGTGAGTACTTCATAGGGAATAGACTGGGACTCCATTGTCTGCAAAAGAGAAAACTGAGCAGGAGAACAACCCCTGGGTCACAGCATCCGCAGGGATACGATGTCAAGTGGGAGGAGGCAGGAGCGTTTGCTCCTTCCCGTAACTGCTGGCAGGGGAGCTGCATGCCTCAGCCAAACAAGAGCCAGGCAGAGTACAGGTGTGGCCATGGGATGCAGGGATCAGAAGCATGAATAAAGCTGGAAAAGGAACAGAAAGCTTCATGGAGGATGGACCCTGAAATGAACACAGTGATCTAGACAGACTTCCTCATGCCAGAGCTCCTGAAGAGCTGCAATTCCCACTCTCCTCCCTAGGAATATTCCCCTTTTCCCTATGCCCGCTTTCCTTCTTTATCCATCTCTAGTTATACTGGGGACATGGTGGTGGCTTAGGCTGGGCTTTGCTCTGACCCACAACAGTTGCTGTTCTGCTCTGAGGAATGTGACTAACAGTGAAACAAAGCAGTCAAGCATCAGCACACAAGAGGAGCCAGAGGAGCTCCATCAGGTGGCAATCGTAAAGCTAAAACAAAGAACTGATGGGATTGAGCCCCCAGGAATGTATGGAGAAGATCGCAAAGATGCATGGAGAAGATCTGAAGAGGGCTTTCCCATGGGGGTCAAAAGCAATCAGTGGGATTGAGAGAGATGGCAGGGAGACCTCAGAGTTCCCTCGGGAGCCATGTCTCCCTCAAAAACCCCACCACATTTGCAGGTTTTTTTTCCTTGGAAGCCTACTAGGGAAGGGGATAAAAGGACTCTCAGTTCTGTAAGTGCAATCCCTTCCCTGCTGGAGGGGGCAGGAGGCTTAATGCAGCTCTGCATCCCTCCCTTTCAGTTCAGTCCCTAGGCACAAAGGCGGAAAAATGCCAGGAATTTCCCAGCGCCCTCCCCACACCAGCTCCCATCTCCCTTTCCCCCCCTCCACCATCTCCTCCCGGCTGGGAAGGAGGAATACTAATGAGAAAACAGGGATCTTTAACAGGCCCCTTGCCCAGTCACTTGGAGGTTGAACGCTGAAAGGGATGGACGTGACCAACCATAAGGAATGAGGCTTCTTCGAGTCTTTGCATTTCTTGGTTTTGTTGCTTTGTTTTGTTTTCCTTTCCCCAATTTCTCCCCCATTTTGCTATGCTGAAAAATTCCGCTCGGCCCCTCTCCTCTGTTTCATTCCCCTTGGAGTCAGGCAGCAGCTCTAATCACTGCTGGGAGATTAGCATGTGAAGGGAGAGGGGAAAACAAGATCTTTATTGGTGGCTTGTGGAGCAGGAGCAGCTGTCTGGATGGATGCTGGCTCCTGTGTTACCCTCATCACCACCACCGATCTCTTTCATTGTTAATGCTTTCCTATAAGAGCCAGCAATGCACCAGAGAAGGGCAGAAAATGGGATGAGGATGAAAGTCAGAGAAGGTGGAACTGTTTTTCACGGGGGAAAAAGAATAATTGTATTCTTTTCCAGCACTGAACTTGGACCGTAGGGGGGGACAGGGACTTCTGCGCTGTGCCGAGGGGATGACAGCAGGAATGAAAGGATAATTTATAGTGCTGACCTCAATAGGAGTGGGAAGCACAACACTGAGTCCTTTGATGAGATGAGACTGGGGATGGAGGAGGTGGCTTGAGATGGAGGTTGGGAGGGGGGAAATGGGAAACACCACAAGTTGGGGTATGGTAGGGACAGTGCGGTAGTGATCAACTCTTTGCCAATCATCACTGTCCCTTGAGAGAGAGATCTTGGCCAGTGGGAGATGAAGGGCTGACAGGTAGATGGCATCTTTTTTTGGCTCACCCTCACCAAGTGCCTTGACATGAGACAGCATCTGCAGAGCCTGGTGTGCTGAGCAGGGTATGGAGCGTGTGGGCAGCCTGGTGCTGGCAGATGGGGCAGCTCTTGCTGTGGTGATTAGAACCTAGCTAATTAGAAACTAAGTCTATTTAGGCTTAGATGAGATATTTAGATGAGATATTGGGAAGAAATAGATTTAGATGAGATATTAGGAAGAAATTCTTCGCTATAACCAGAGAAGCTGTGGTTGCCCCATCCCTGGCAGTGATCAAGGCCAGGTTGGACGCAGGGCTGTGGAGCACCATGCTCCAGTGGAAGGTGTGCCTGCCCATGGAACTGCATGAGCTTTAAGGTCCCTTCCAACCCTAACCAGTCTATGATTCTATGAAATACAGCTTGATCCTGGACAGTGATTCCGAAGGGACATGCTGCTGGAATGAAAAACACCGTCTGTTTGTTATTTGTGATGGGAATACCAGCGCTTCTGGGGCGGGTATTGCCTGCAAGCACCAGGGCTGGCCATGCTCAGCTCCTCCTCCCATTGCTCCAGGTGCTTCCTTTCCTGAGCTTGATGAAATCTGTGAGCCTGAGCTAGGTTATATTTAGTTTCCAGCATTGCTGGCAGGTTGCTGGTGCATAACAAACAGCAGCAAAACACCGCCGGTAGGTGCCTAGACCATGAGGTTCAATCTTTCTTCATACCCCAGTTCCTGCTTACATGGTGGGAGGAGCTGGGGTACGAAGGATGGGGCCTGGCAGGATGGGGCTTTGCATTCTGCTCATCTTGTCAATAGCCACTGCTGTGGACTAGCCCCCCACAGAGCTATGAAATCCAGACCAGTTTTGTTTTAGGAACTGTCTCTGGCTATGCAAACTAATCCCATATAATGTCTGGTATTCCTGACCTGTCTCTGATCCCTTTGTGAAGAAGCTCTCAGCCAGTGCAGGTAATCCAACATCTTTCATGCCACTTGTTCCTCAAGCTGATCATCATTGAGACTATTGTCAGTGCCACCCAATGTACGTGGGATTTGGATGCCTAATCATAGATGTATTTGGCATCCAAGTTGTCTCTGTATCTGGTACACCTATAAGCTTATCTATATCTCACACATCCTAGAGCATCCAAGCTGGTACTAGGGCTCAACATGTTTGAGCCCTCAGTCTCCATTAACCCTCATGGGAGCTTAGATACCTAGCTCACAAGGATACACCAGATCCAGGGGTCTTAATTTGAATGTGAAAGTTAGGATTCTGTTTCCTAAACAGAGGTGCCCAATACAATGAGATCCACTTCATGCTGTGTGAGACCTACAATCTACATGGGGACCTAGACAAAAGCCATGCCTTTTTGGACAGGCAGAAGAGATGACCATAGTACTAAAGAAGACACTAAGAACTTGCTTCCTGAGACCTGGATATTCCCCAGAAAACTTACTCTAAGGCACAATTCTGCTGTTTCTGGCTACTTCTCCAAAGATATTGCTGCTGTGACACTGAACCTACCACATGTTCACATGGGTGTTTCAGGTTAGGTCAGAGGATAGCCTAGTCGCATGTAGCATCCTCTATACCTCCTTCCAAGGTGGCACTTGTGTTTTGGATTGCTGATGGCTTTGTTCCCTGATTGCACTCTCTGCACATCCTCAGAGGTGATGTGGGAAGAGGTAATGTACACATACAGATTCTGATTGACATCATAAGGTCATTCTTAACACAGTTGCTTCTTCCTGAAAGCTTTAGGGTATGTGTCCCCAGCCTGTGCACAAACCTTCTGTCATATCTTTCTCTGACCAAGGGCCATACTTTTTTGTTAGAACTCAGTTAAAGTGGGAATCATTTAGAACGAGTGAAAGCAAAGTTCTGGACTTTCTGGACTGCTTCCCATGGGTGCTATAATTTCAAGCGGTATAAAGCTGAAGAAAAGGAAGCAGGAAATGCAGGAGCTAGAAGGAAGGATCAGAAGTGGGAAGAAGGGGGAGAAAAAAGGGAATAGATTACATGGATTCCTAGACATGTTGATTAGGGAATGAGACAGAGTGAGACGATTTGTACAGTGCAAGGCCATGTTGGACAGGGCTCTGATCAACTTGATCTAGTGGAAGGTGTCCCTGACTATGGCAGGGGTTGGGTCTGAAAGAGCTTTAAGGTCACTTCCAACCCAAACCATTCTATGTCTCTATGGAAGTGAGTGACGGAGCAAGTGTGTCAAGCTGGAAGGACTCTGATTCAGGAGTGAGTAATGGATGGTCTAGAAGGGTCTTGAATGTCTCCAGGGTGTCCTTTCTGTTGTGGCACCTCCTGTTCCTGGATGCTTGTTACTCATTTGGCTTATAAGTACACACTCCTTTATTGCACTATTCTCTGGCTGTGCCCTGCCTCTTCCTGCAGACCGCTGTGTTCCCTGCCTGCTTTAACACAACCACACTGCACTTAGTCCATGCTCCTGGGAGCTCCTGGCTGCAAGGCAATGCAGAGCTCCAGTGGTCGGAGGCAGCCAGCAGACAGATGCTCTTGTGTCTTCTGAAGAGATACTTGCCAGTCACCTTCCCCTCCACTCTTGCTGCAGTATCATTTTGACATGGCTGGACTAGCACTGAGGCAAGGGGAAGAGGGGAGGAAAGAAAAGGACAAATGTTTATTCTCAGGGCTATACCAAGCTTTTTCTGGGGACATTGATAGGGTTGAAAACCAGGGAATTTTGGGAGAGAATACATAGCAAAAGATACTTCTCCTATATCACTCAGCCACAGGAAGCACTTGATCTACTGGTATTCTGTAGGGTATCTTGAGCTCAACAACCAGACAGGATAGAGAGGAAACTTCTGAGAACTAGATCCTCACATCAGCTCTTAAATCATCTGCCTGTGGCTTTGTAACTCACTGGCATTTAAAAATGTCTTTCTAGGTTTAAATTAGAAACATCATTGAAATTAATGGACATTGAGCAAGGAACTCTTGATATTCCCAGAGTATTTGTGGCGCTGAAAGTCACTGTGAGTGATGGAGATGAATTACTGCAAACAAGGTTGGTTTTCAAACCCTTCTGCTGGAAGTAAGCTAATGCCTTACATTTACAGTGACTTCTGTCATAGTGGGTCCTAAACCAAAAAGGCTGTTGGGTCAGGAAATCTGACACTACTGATTAGGTCAGAAGCTCTTTCAGCACGTGTTTAGTGCAATGGTGATGTGATGCTTGGGTCTCTGTTCACAGAGAGAAAATTCCAGTCGTGGGGGCAAAAATGCTATGTGGTAACTCATGTATTGATGCACAAATGCACTTCCACATATTTTAAGGTAATATTCCTCCATCTCAGTACCTAAATGGCACTCTGTGGCTTTTATGAGCAAACAAAACATCTGCAGTATCAAATTTTAAATACTGAGCTGTTTGCAAGGAAATCTACTACCCTGAAAATATCAAACCCAACAAAAGTCATCCAACAGCACTAAGGGTATCATAAACCAAAGAGTTTGGGTAGCAAATGCCCTAGCTGTGACTAGGAAGAATTGTCCAGTTCAGAGCTGAGGCTGTGCTCACTGTGCAATGGGACTGCTGAGATCATCTGACCCATTGGAGACCCCTTACAGAGGGTATATCCTCAGGAGTCTTGCTGTGTGTACAGTAGTCCCCAGGCAAAATATTGCAGCAGGCAGCATACTGAACCTGCAATGGGAAGTATGTTCATGCCCAATTCTGCTAAAGCATTGGAATTGAGATATTTTATCTTATACCAAGTTCAAATATATATAATGTCATGAGTTGTCAAGAACTTTGATGTTTTTCTTCATTCTTAGCTAACAGCTCCTGTGTTACTGTCTGTTCAACGGCCTGGAAGGACAGTGAAGTGCATTGTTTGTCCTCAAAGACAGAGCTTGCTATGGGTTTGAGACCATCAGACAATGCCAGTAGAGATATATTTTTGGCAAGAGAAGTGACGTTTAAAGGAACATCCTTCTTGATGAATTCTATAGATATTTCCGTTAAAAAAGAACTTTTGTTTAGTCAGGGTTTCCATTGTATGCTCACATGCTCTTGAGAGTTGAAGAACATAATGCAATGCATTGTTAAACGAAACCTTTGTTTGAGTGGAAACTGGTGGATGCAAGCTACTTGAAGGAAGGTTTAAACTAAAAGGTAGTCACTAGGGTTTTCCTTCTGAACAAATTGAAATTACGCCCTTCCTAGCATAAGAGTAGGGGGAAACAAAAGGAACACATTGACCACTGAGACCACATCCACGCTTTCACAACCTTTTACTGAAGGAATCAAACAAAATTTCCTTCATGAGGATGAAGCAGTTTATACTCTCTTTTTTGCAAGGGGAACCTCTTGATAAATACAGAGGTAAGGCCACAAAACTAGAATGAATTTTGCATAGTTGATATGGCTGAGAAGTGGGCTGAGGAGTTTTGGGGTAGGCTGACGAAAACAGTAATCTCAACAGCATGCCAAATGAAGCCAAGTGAGTTCAAAGCTCAGAGGAATCAAGGCATAACACTTTCCACACACATATAACACACCCATGATTCAACACCGCATAAATGGTTGAGGAAGACATCCAGAAGAAACCACAAAGAGCTTTTTATGCTGCCAGGTTGCTGATGGATTCTGCAGGGATTCTCTTTTCTCATATTGGCCACACAAGAATGGTGGGGCTCAAAAAAGGTGATGAGTAGACAGTGACCACTGTGCTTCTCTGGGAAGGGGCATGTTAACTTTCAGATGAACATCACATAAATAGCATGGGAGCTAGGAGTAGGATGATCAGCCTGTACCCTAAGACATAAGCATGTATTTAGAACATCTAACAGTGAAAGTGGGAGGTCTTGAAAGAGATAGCTGCGGTTTGACATGGAGCTGAGGAGCTGGATAAGCTGGGCTTTCCTCCTGTCCGATTTGGATGAGACACATGTCCACAGTGGCCATCCCTTGTCTGTGAATTTGCAACGGTGATGTTTACTCTAAAGGCAACCAGAACACTACCGAGTATGCTGGCCTGGAGTTGAAGAACTCCAGAACAGAACTACCATGTGGGGTTTTTATCTGTCATCATTCATCAGTTGACTGATGGAAGCAGCCTCAGAAATGGGAGATTCCCATGTCTCTTGATGTGGGATCTTACAGACCTGTAGGACAGAGAGGTTCTGGGGAAGGGAACAAAGCCTGGAAGGAAGAGCAAAGCATAAACCAAGTGAATGGGCATTGTGCAGCAAACTCAGCAATCTGAATCTATCCTCTTGCCTCTTCCCATATGGATGGAGCAACAACACCCCCGTACCAGAGACACCATGCAAGTCTTTCTACTACTTTGCACCTACAGGCCTCCTCATGAGCTTTGGAAACAGAGGATTTGAGGGTAAAATTGAAGTCTGGCTAAAGGCCCTGCTGTGCAGCCTTGGCACGGGTGAGCCAGCTTTGTGCCAGTGGCTGCAGGAAGCTAAGAGGGTGTGATCCTGCATCCGTTGCTTTGCCAAGCATTGTGGCCAAGCACTGCCATGCCCTGCCTGTTTGCTGGAGCAGACTGTGAGCCATCACATGGGGAGAGCTGAACCCAGGGGTCTTGATATTTCTTTGTGACTACTCATAAGGCACGTCCCACCTTATTATCTCTTTGCTAATGCATGAGGTAGGGTTTGGGTCTACACTGCATGCAAGGTGGATGCTAAAAGCGACCAGGAGTCAGGTTCAGAACAAGATTCTGCACTTTGTTTGCATAAAGGAAAAGCAAATAGTCACTGATGTTATCCTTCTTCCAGGCAAATAGTGAGCTGCTTGTGTGTCTCACCCTCAGAGCCCTGCGCTAGTCTAGGCAGGGAGTGAAAGCTGTAACAGACACTGTCTTTTCTCAAAGAATTGACCATATCTTCTCCAGTAGTGCTGCAAACTCAATTTTAACTCTATAAGAGAATCATATTTTAAACCAGCTCAAGCAGTAAGCATGTATTCATAGAATCATAGAATAGTTAGGGTTGGAAAGGACCTTAAGATCATATAGCTCCATCCACCCTGCCATGGGCAGGGACATCTCCCACTAAACCATGTCACCCAAGGCTATGTCCAACCCGGCCTTGAACACCGCCAGCGATGGAGCATTCACAACTTCCCTGGACAACCCATTCCAGTGCCTCACCACCCTTATAGTAAAGAACTTCTTCCTTATATCTGTTGCTTGGGGCTTCAGCCAGTCTTTTGAATTGGATCATTCATTTTCTACATCCTTCCCTGGAAGACCTTGGGGGTACCCTGCATGGAGGTGTGTCCACAAAGGGTCATCTACAGCAAACTGAGCACAGGGGTAATGTTCCAAGAATTTAGGAGGAATTTCTGATTTTTTTGATCATGAACGAAAATGAGATCTCCTATTTTTTATGGGTATTTGCCAAAAATATCTACCTAAATGTAGATGATATCTGTAAGAATAGAGAACCAGCATTATAGAATCATAGAATAGTTAGAGCTGGAAAGGACCTTCAGATCATCTAATCACAACCTCCTGGCTTGGGCAGGGACATATGCTCAGTATTTATCAGCTGGTAGTCTGCATTAAATAGTGGAAAAACCAGAGTGCCAAAGAAATGCTCAGAAAATGCACTCAGTTGAAATAAACCCCCTGGTATTGGTTGAATCAAAATGAAATGTTGTCTTTTTTTCCTTCACAGAGAAGCTCTTTACTGTGAGGGTGCTGAGGCACTCGAATGGGTTGCCCAAGGCAGTGGTAAATGCTCCATCCCTGGCAGTGTTCAAGGCCAGGTTGGACAGAGCCTTGAGTGACATGTTTTAGTGTGACGTGTCCCTGCCTGTGGCAGGGGGCTGGAACTGAATGATCTTAAGGTCCTTTCCAACCCTAATTATTCTATGATTTTATGAAATCAAAAAGCAAGCAAAAATTTTATCAGGTTTACTCTCCACTTTGGTTGTATCTTAAACCCTTCATATTAGAATGAGGTGGCTTTTTTTTGCTTATCTCTGCAAACTTGTAAGAAAGGTCAACTGAAATCGCAGCCAGTTTCACATTTTAACACTTCAATCTTTCAGTTTGGAAAGGAATTAAAAAAAAAATCATGTTTTTAAATATCTCCAACCTTTAAATGTATTTATTTTAAATTTCTGTTTTTTCCTTAAGAGTGCTCCTCTGAGCAGTTCACAGGCTACCTCCAATGCTACCCTCACCATCACAACTCATTGTGGAGGGTGTCTCCTCCACTGATATTGGACCATGTAGATTTACCAGCTTTCAGATAAACCTATGAGAATAGCACTTTTTTTAACCCCTATTTTCATATGCAGTAACTTAGGCAGCTACAAAAAGGGAACCTGTCTGTATCCAAAGCCCAAACTCCAGGAGTCATGCCAATGAACTGCTATGGCCTTTCCAAATGAGAAAAAAAGACCCATTTTTGGGTATTCTGGTAGCAGAGAAAAAAAGTACACGGTAAAAGGACAATTATATCTCAAGTCACTTGTGGGCGAACCCCAAAGTACTCACTTTGGGTGAAAAAAAACTAATTTAGCATATCTAATGGTTCTTTTTTTCTGGGGGGTGATGGGGATGTGACCAGCTGAGAAATGCTGACCTTTATGTCCAGTCCTACTGCAGTGAGAAGCTAAGAGAGAAAGAGGAGGTGGAGGGATGGCTTTCATGGTCTGCATCATTTCACCCCAAAGGAAAAGTGAACACCAGATGGGGAACACACCTCAGAAGTGTGACCTGACTCAGGGAAGTTCTCAAGGATGTATGAAGAGTTCAGTTGATAAGGCTTACTCACTGTGTACATATCTGAGCAGAGCACAAAGTGTACTCATTTCTTTTGTGCTGTCAGCCCTAGCTGTGAGGAATGTGATCCTCCTCTCTTCCTTTTATCAGCACTGTAGATTTGCAACTGTCTTGGATTTGCCTCCTTAATCCTGAACGCAAATTGCAAACCCATCAGATCCATGAGGTGAATTATTGCTTTAATTGGGACACTCTGCTTGGCTCTCCTTCCACATGCTGATTCTGTAGTGATGTCTATCTGTGTTGACAGCGTCCTTCACAGTGTTATTCCAACCCACCTCAGTTACTTCTTTGATGGCTGAGACAGCTTGAAAACAGCCATAGAGAGATCTTCAAAATTCAAATTCATCAGCATAAATGGATGTATAAATAGTTGTGGGACAGTGATGAAGGAATATCTGGGACCTAGTTCTCTGCTAGGAGAAACCAGCAGTTAGGTGCATACCGTTTGCTGATCATCTACCCCGGCTTTGTCTATCACACAGTCTTTGGTGACCCATGTTTTGTAGCCAGTGTCTTGGCATGGCCAAGAAAGGACTCTGCAAAGCAGTTTTGTGGGGTGGAGTTGGGTCACACTGCGCACACGTCTTATATTCATTGTGCACACATCTTATATTCTTATATCTTATATTATTGGTGCTGAGTAGCGCCAATATGGACCTGCTGGCAGGAGTTTGGCCCCTGTGGGTAACAGTTTTCTGACCACTGACCCTCTTTCTTTTAACAAGGGACATTAGAGATTTTCAGGAATAGACCTACTATGAAGACTTCTATTAATTCTACACATACATCTTTGTAGGTTATGTGCTTTGCACATACACAATCCAGTCACCTAAGACGCAAATAGATATCTGACTGCTTGCAGTGAGAATCTCTCAGATGCAGGCACTGGGGAGGAATGGAAAGGAGATGGAGAAATTACCTTCCTGCTAAGGAGCTGAGTCATTCTGAGACTGAATTTGTTTATCAGGGGAGCTGGTACATGGTGGAACGTTGTTTAAACATAGAATCCCATCTATGTCAATGAATCTGGAGAACATAAATGATGAGGAGTAGAGGGAGGGGCATGTGAGAAGGCAGATTTCAATTTGAATTCAGACCACAGAGGGAGAGGGCTGAATGTAAGGCACCAGCACTGGGGCTGGGGAAAAAGAAGGAACTCAGTGCTGCAGAAAGAAGAACGGATCAAAACTGAACTCATCTTCTTATTAGTATTGATCCACATTAGTAGTGGAGCCCAGGAGCTCCAGACATGGTTCTCTGAGCAAGCACAGGTCAGATCTAACCCACCTTTCGACCCTGTGCAGATACAGAACCAGATTCTGCTTCAGGGTACAAACCAATTCAGGACCAAGGACTCAGTCACATCAAAGTAAGGACCTGATCCTGCAAAAAGTGACAAGCAGAATGAACTACAGCAATAATCCTTCCTCCACTCTTCCAGCTCAGCTTTCCAACCAGCACATAGTTGTTGTATGTTGGGTTTTAATCCTGAAGCATGGGTTAAATGGTAACTGATGGATAAGACTTTGTCCTACAGCAGTGATGAAGAGGTTACTCTTCTTCTTGCCCAGTGTAAGGGCTGGGCTGCCTGTTCGTAGGGCCCTCTACAAAGACAGCTCTGCTAACTCCCCGACATCTGTGGGAAAGTTTAGCATTTACTGAGCATGTAGCCTTATACAACATGTTGAGAAAAACAGCTTGAGCTCCAAAACAAGCAGCTGATATCGTCATCAGGTATTCCTTAACTCTGTTCAAATGATGGTGATATTATACAGAACAGTTACCCTTACTCTGAAGTAAGTGTGCCTGATTACAGCTGCTCCAGGAAAAGGTCATGGAGGCAGCTGCTTTCTCCATTGTCTCCAAAGCTATATGAGACTATTTGTATGGAAATAATGAAGGTACATAGTGCCTTCTTTGCATCAGTATTTACTGGCAAGTTCTTCTCTCAGGTTTCCCAGATATATCTGCCTCATAGGAGGGAAAGAGAGATACTACCCAGACCAGAGGAAGGTTAAGGTAGGAACTATGATGGCAAGCTAGACATGTACAAGTCCATGACAGAACACTTTCGAGGGGTGAGGGAGTTGGCCAATGGCATTGTGATGGGCTTTTTGTCGAATAGCTGTGCAAATCCAGGAGTTTCTTGATGGGAAAAGGTAAACATCACACAGGGCAAATAAAAGGGTCCAAGGAACTTAAATCTCAACAGCTTTTCATTTCAGTCATTGGGAAAATAATGGAACAAGTCCCAGAGCAAGCCAATTCTATGCAGATGAAGGACAAGAAGGTGATGGAACATTCAGCGTGATTTATTGAGAACAGATTGTATTTGGACAACTTCTTTGACTTCTGTGATGAGCTGATTTGCTCTAGAGACAGGCAAGAGCAGCTCATGTCCTGTACCTCTGCTTAAGCAAGACTTTTGACATAGTCTCAGTGTCTTTATATGCAAATTGGAGAGTTGTGGACTGCGTGGGTAGGCTATGAGACTTATATAGAAGATGGAGATAGACTTTGTTAAGAGAAAAAACTCCTCAAAGGTGAATAGTGGCAAGAGACAAGCAAAATGTTGGAGAAAAGGAAATTTTGGCTAGATTTAAGTTGCAATTCTTCACCATAGGCATCACAGCTGCAGAATCTCTTTCCTAGAGGTGAGATCTTGCATAGCTAAGTCTAACTTTAAACTTGACCCTGCTTTCAGCAGAAACTTGGAGCAGAGGCCTTCAGAGCCTGGTCTTCCCAGGCTATGATTGAATGATGGTTCACACATATGTCTCAATGTACTCTTATCAATGGCTGTCAGAGTTCAGTAATTTTTCTGCTCCCTACCAGAGGTATAAAAATGGTTAAAAAAAGCTATGCAAAGAATGATATGATATAGGAAAAATCACAGGATTTTATTTCCTTGTTCCTGGAGAATGAATTCCAGCAGCTTCCAAAGGCATCCTGCACTGTACTGTGGGAGTGAATATAAGGTACGTATGCTCAAATACTTGCAAGAAAGGAAAAGATGAAAGAGTCTACTAATAAAACTATGTTTAAGTCAGTTAAAAGGGGGAAACTTTCAAAAAGAAACTGTAAATAATGGCAAAAGATGTAAAATATCTACAGATGGCACAGCAAATATTTTACTTTGAAGGCAACAAACTGGGAACTCAAAACATAAACATATAGTATGTGCTGAAAAGATTTTGAAAAGGACTAGACCTAGATAAATAAATTGTTAGTAAAAGACCAAAAGTGACTGAAGTAAAAAGACAATCCTGAGAAATATTTAAATGAGAATGAGGAACAGAAAGGAAATTAATGTCTGGAAGTTTAACATAATGCATCAGTGAAGCACACCACAAAGATTAGAATCATAGAACCATAGAATAGTTAGAGTTGGAAAGGACCTTAAGATCATCCAGTTCCAATCCCCTGCCATGGGCAGGGACACCTCCCACTAAACCATGTCACCCAAAGCTATGTCCAACCTGGCCTTGAACACCACCAACAATGGAGCATTCACGACTTTCCTGGGCAACCCATTCCAGTGCCTCACCACCCTTACAGTAAACTTTTGAGACCCATTTTACTAAAAAAAATGAAATCGTAATAAAACCTTTCTCAAAGTTATTGGTGAAGAATCTGAGAGGGACTTTATGGGATTTAGGCATAACTGGAATAAAAGAGATGTGCAAGGAAGACACGGCCACTAACTACAGCAGACGGGCTTGATGAATCCTTCCAAACATTCTTGAACTACGAAGTAGTTAAGATGGTTCCTACATTAGCATTTATCCTGGGGAGGAAGAGGGAGTGGGCCAATCAGAAGAATGAGTCCTAACAGAAGGGTTAGTGAATTGAATTCTAAAAAATCAAAGAAAAGAAAGGAAACGTGATTCAAGAGTTCTAGGGGAATGGAGACACCAAACTATTGTATTATTAATAGGGGCATGGAACTTCATTTCCATCAGACTTAGCTGCAGGGCAATATAAAGTAAATTGTGCTGTGAATTTTTGAGAAGGGCATCATGAAGGAACTGAGAAACTGGTTCAGTAATGCTGACACTGTATTAAACTCACTGGTAGGGTTTGCAAGAAGGAGCAGCATCCATTGTCTCAGGGCTTAATGCAACATATTGAGGAAAAGAGAGACATACAGAGAAATTATTCTCCATGAATCATAGAACCACAGAGTCCCAGACAGGTTTGTGTTGGAAGAGGCTTTAAAGCTCATCCAATCCCAATCCCTGCCACAGGCAGGGACAATTTCCATTGGAGCAGCTTGCTCCAAGCCCCAACCAACCTGGCCTTGAACACTGCCAGGGATGGAGAATCAAACTGTTTTGAATGACTTTGTGGACTCGTGATAGAATGATCCAGCTGGTGTAATGGAAATGGAAAAGTTCTTAGCAAGGTCTTTCAACAGAGGTTACAAAGAATGAAATTGTTGTAGGATGGATTACTCTTGTGGGTTATTAATTGATTAAAAGCTAAGAAACAATTGCCTGGTTTTGACAATGGAAAGTACTGCCTGGAGGGTCCTGCAGGGTTTTCCACTGGGAGCTGTGTACTTGAACACACCTGTAAATGTTTTGGAGAAGATTGACAACAAAGGAGTGATAAAATTTACTGATGACAAAGAATTATTCATGGTAACTGAAATGAATACTCCCATCAGGAGCTGTAGGAGCATCTCGAGCTCTTGAGACACTAGGCAATACAGACAGGTGGAACTGAGTGTTAGTAAATACAAAGTAATGCAAATGTGGGGAATGCAGCCCTAAATATTTGTACACAGTGATGGTCTCTAGAGTAACTATTTCCACTCAGGAAAAATCAGAGCTCAGGGGAACTGAATGTTAGGAATTACTGGAAGGGAATAATGAACAAAACAGAAAGTAAAAGAATGCTGCTGCTTAAATCTGCGATGTATCTGTATCTTTTTTATAGCATCATTCTAGCTTCTTTTCTAAAACCACATTTAAAAACTATAAACAGTGGGTGAATAACGGAGAAGGTGAGTAGGAAACAGTTACTTGTAACATTCATAACACAGGAATTAGGAAGCACCAAGTAAAATGAACAGGGCTCAAACTGGAAGACAAATGAAAGGAAATACTTCATCACACATGCCCCTATTAATGCAATTCCTTCTCTCTGAGTCACTAGGGTGGGATTCATCTGACCTAGCTTCAAGAGTGGATTCACCCCACTTGAACTGGACTTCTTTTGTGCTGGAGGCCACTTCTCAGGTGGAGACTGAGGCTTCAGCTATAGCCAACTTATAGTCAGGAGTGGTAAGCAAGTGACTCACCTCACCCACTACAGATATTTGTGTTAGCAAAGGATGCATCATACCTCCTTGTCCATTGACTGTATTGGTGAGCTCCATAATGTGTGCATAGAGCCATGGAATCAGAATGATTTGGACTGGAAGGAACCTTTAAACATTGCCCAGTTCCAACCCCTGCCGTGGGCAGCGACACCTGCCACTAGAGCAGCTTAATCCAAGCCCTGTCCAACCTGGCTTTGAACACTGCCAGGGATGGGTCAGCCACAGCTTCTCTGGGCACCCTGTGCCAGAGCCTCAGCACCCTCACAGGGAAGAGCTTCTGCCTGTTATCTAGTCTAAATCTACCATCTTTCAGTTTAATACTGTTGTCCTTTGTCCTGCTACTATAGGCCTTGGAAAATGTCTCTCTCCATCTTTCTCATAATCCCCCTTTATATATTGAAAGTCTTCTCTTCTCCAGGCTGACCCAGCCCAGCTCTCTCTGCCTGGCTCCAGAGCAGACCTGCTCCAGCCCTTGGAGCATCTCCATGGCCTCCTCTAGACTCACTCCAACACATAATGTCATTCTTATGTTGGGAGACTAGAGCTGGATGCAGTATTCCAAGTGGAGTCTCATAGGAGTGGAGTAAAGAGGGAGAATCCCCTTCCTCAACCTGCTGCTCAAGCTGCTGCAGATGCAGTCCAGAGCATGGTTGACTTTCTGGGCTGCAAACACACATTGACAATGCATGTCCAATTTTTATCCATCAGTATCCCCAAGTCCTTTTCTAAAGGGCACAAAAGGACCTTTTTCAGGCTAGTTCAGCTGTAGACTCATTGTGGACATCAGCTTTTAGACAGCTGAACCCAAACAAGTGTCATGCTGGTACAGCAGCTGAGTGGCTTTGCCTGCAAATGGAGCTCAAAATGCTTGGGTTACCTGTTCCAAGAGGAGGATAGAAGGCAGGCAGAAGTCCCATTCCCCAGTGACTGCCATGATGACAGGCATGTCCAACACCCCCAGGCCACTAGTGAAAAAACAGAGCTTAAAAATGCTGCTTCTATTCTTCTCCCTTCTTTTTCAGCAGGTTGACCTTAAAGGGCAACTTGCTCCACTCTGTCTGGTTTACAGGCAGATAAGAGCCACATCCTGACTTTGGGTGAATGAAGGGGAAGATAAGTTACTTTCATGGATGTGTCTGGGAAAAGGATAAATTATCTCCTTTATGGGCTCTTTGTTGCTCCTTGCCCAGTTCAGGGCTGTATCTCTGGCAGAGCAAACGTGCACTTACAACAGAGTGAAGCGCTGTACATCACAACAGGCCATTGCTCTTCTGACTGGACTGTACATTCTGTACTCATGGCAAATGTCAAGAGAAAATGGATCAAGATGGGAAACACAGAAAAAGAGGGTCAGTGGTTTTACTGCTGCTTTTGATACTGGTAGTAGAAGGGGAGGTGAATAATTATGTCTATAGAACAGAAGCATCAGTGAGATAAGGAAACCTGGTACTCATGCAAACAAGTGCTCTTCCTACAAACCATATCTACCTAGATTTGTCATATGTCAGCCCTTCCCTTCCTCCAGCTTTTGATCCTATCAAGCAGGGTAAGCAAGAGAATAAAGCAACAGGCTGCCAGGAAACCTGGATTCATCTCCTACCTCTACCAATGTTCTACTGTCAACGCCTGCATGTGTCACTGTTTTCTTTTCAATACTTCTGTCCTCTCAAATATTAACAGCATTTTTTCTAAGCCTCTAAAGCTTGCTGGGAGCAATCCTCACTTTTATTATGCTTTCATATACAGTGGAAACATTCTCTCTCTGGGGCTACTACACATTCCAGCCTTATGAATAGTATTAGTTAGACAAGATATGCACAGTGAAGTAACAAAGCCCAGTTTAAATGGCTCCCAGTGATTTCTTACTCAGACTTGCTCAGTGTGAAACCTGAATCGTCTTTTCCCAAAGCCTGTCTTTCACCTCCATGCATCTGCGTGATGCAGAAGATCATTAGTTTCTCTATTCAGAGCTCAGCAGTGTTTTGTTAATGCAGCAGTGACAGAAGGCACACTCATCTTCTACTCTTCACTGTCTTAATTTCTTCTATGTCTACATGCCCACGGTGCTGAAAGGTTATTGGTCAAAATCAGCAGTTATGGTTTTGTATGTGCAACTGTGTTGGCACTGGCTGTATCTCAAGTAGCCGATCTCTCAGAAGTGTGTTGTGGTGCCTTAACCCACAGCATTCCTCTGTGCATATTAGTAATGGTATTAAGTGCATATTAGTAATGTTATTAAGCCAGGAAGTGCAGGATGCAGTTAAAATTGAGAGTGCCTTTATAGAATCATAGAATCAACCAGGTTGGAAAAGACCTTTAAGTTCATCAAGTCCATCCATTGCCCAGCACTGCCAAGGACACCACTAATCTATGGCACTGAGGGCCTCATCTCCACAGTGCGTGTACACCTTCAGGGATGGTGACCCCAATACTGCCCTGGGCACCTGTTCCGATGCCTGAGCACCCTTTGGGCAAGGAATTGTTCCTCATGTCCATCTAAACCTCCCCTGGTGTAGCCTGAGGCTGTAGGATACGCAGCACTAGTGTATCTACATAAAGCACTATAGCACTTGCTTCTAGTGCTGCATATCCTACTGCTCAGGTGAGGATAGCACATACAACTGCTCATCCCAGACGAATGTTCTCACTCAAAGGAATTTCCCACATGTCTTGGGCTGACACGTACATGCAGGGTCTGAAGCTACTGAGGGGACATGACTTAGAAATCTATTAACCATCAGCTCAGCCCCAGTAACTTGGGCAATCTATAAGTCATAAGGCCACAAATGTGGGTAGTTACATACTGCAGCTCAGATGATGGGTTAATGAAAAAGGTTTTACTCATTTTTAACATCAGAGCTTGAACAGTGACCCCACCTTTCCTAGTATTTTTTTTTGGGAAATGACTTCCTCCAAGAATAAAGCATTCCTGAACACACGTCCTCCCAGTAGCCCTGGGAAGGATGTGTCCCTGTTAAAGCAGATGATTCACACTAGTGAGGGCTCTTTGCCCTCTACATGGATCTTTCTTAGCCTGAAGAGTGCTTTTAACCATCTCCTGACAAGGACATTAGCTGAGTGAGAGCTATTTACACCAATGGGCTTGTGGCTTTACCTCCCCATCTAGTCTGCTGAACAAGCATGTTTATAACAAGTGGGATATTCATTTTGTTTTCCTAGAAAATGTTCAAGAATGAAGAAATATTCTGCCTTGTTCTCCCTGATTGGTCTTTTGCACTACAAGAAACTTGCAAGTTCATCTCAGAAGGCAAATGAGCTTTTAGTCTTGGCAGCTTAATGGTAAGGGGTTTGCTTTTACTGACTTCAGATTCCTCTATCTGATCTGCTCACCTCAGCATTTAAAGGAGAAGAACAAACACTTGCAGGTTTGGCTGTCTGTTGTAGTATGAGATGAGCTGCATTCTGGAGTTACCCATTTCACACTGTGCAGGGAGTCTAAATGATGGCCTTATTGTCCAGGTAAAAACCATTTTAGCTTATAGACAGCTTTAGGGACAGTATCAGGAGAAGCAAATCCATGAGGTACACGACAGGCTGCTCTTGTTTTGAGCTTTGGTAGGGGTGAGCTCACAGAATCACACACTAAAGGTTGAGAGAGACCTCATGGAGTCTGTTCCTTATGGCATCATTATCTCTAGGAGTGGCTTTGAAAATAGTAGCATTGACAACAGATTGAGCTTCCTGAAAAAGTGACATCATGAATTAGTGTCTTAAGGCAGCAAAGACTGGCATAAAAAGTCGCCACTTTATTTGAAGATGATCTTGATGTTTACTAATGGCTGGCAGGAGAAACACACCACCAGGAGCTGTAGAAGAAAGGCTACACATCACCTAGTAAGAGCATGAAGTGGAGGTCTACTGGCATGTTTTATTTGTGCTTTCTGTATCATTAGTAGGGAATTAAAATCCTTATGTCCCCAAAAGAGTTTGAGAAACTTCTATGATCTTTCTGGATATCCCCAGGTACTCCTGGCTGGTTGACCTAGCACAGATGCTTCTCAAGAGTAGATGCTGATGGTTTTGCTACATTTGAAAGAGCAGACTTTGTCTACACAGCCATGAAAGTAGGCTTAATCACATAAACACCCATGGTCTCTTTGCTTTCCATTCACAACAGCTATTTTTGGCCTGGTACCAGTTCAGATTCAAGTGTTTTAGGAACAGAGTGGAGGAGTTCCTCAGCTCAATCCAGGTCTGGCGTATGAAGAGTACGCACGCCCTGAGCAGAATGATGGGCTCATTGCAGCAAATGGTAATACCTCTGCTGAGCTCTCTTATGCTAATATGAGCCATGGAGCGGTATTAGATCTGAGGAAGAAATTATTTAAGGGTGGTGAGGCACTGGAATGGGTTGCCCAGGGAAGTTGTGAATGCTCCATTGCTGGCGGTGTTCAAGGCTGGGTTAGACATAGCCTTGGGTGGCATGGTTTAGTGGGAGGTGTCCCTGGCCATGGCAGGGGGGTTGGAACTGGATGATCTTAAGGTCTTTTCCAACCCTAACTATTTTATGATTCTATGATACTATGATTTAGGAGAGTACCTCTCCAACCCAAGAGTCACACTATCTGCTTGCAAAACTGTTTTGCAGGGGTATCATCCTCCAGAAGGAGAAAAATGTGGCATCCTGACAATGACACCTGGGTCAGCACTGGGTTGTGAGCTGGGGAAGAAGCTGTTGAGATATTCAGGCTGTGTTTGCTGCCCAGACAGCTGCTGGCTTGCCCCTGGATAAAATGCCAAGACAGGTTTAACTGTGTGCACTTGCAAGCATTGGTCCAGCTTGTATGTGTATGTGTGTGTTTATGTAGACCACTGAATGACCTTAAGGTTTTCTACAGCTTCAGAACTGCTGAGCTAAGCCCTTTCAGTGGCCTCAGTCCCTGGAATATTCATGCATCTGCCAAGGCAAATCAATGGAAATAGCCAAGTGGTGGAGCCAGACTTATGCTCTAAATGGGTTTTTGCCACTGGGACTTGAGGCTGAGGAAGGTTGTAAGCCTTGGATGTGTCATGATAAAAAAATCTATCTTTAGAAAAAGCCATTTTCTCAGAGCCTGACTCCATTTCCTCTGGGTATTTGCTCTTTAACCAGTCCCCTTGATCAGAAATGCTCTGCATGGGAGCTCTCAGGCACCTTCTGATCTGCCTCGTACCACTGGAGGAGGAGCTGTGATCCATAAGATGGAGTTTGGTCTTTAAGCAGCAGGGATAGAATCCAAGATTTCCTTTGAAAATGATGACTCTGCCTTTCAGCTGGCATTGGAAATGGGCTCTCCATGACTTCAAAGGTCTCAGAGGACCTCTTATCAAGTATCATCAAAAGCTGTGAAAGGAAGACAGGGAAATGCCAGCCAATTTCCTCTGTTTTTGTAGTAACTTGTTTATGTTTTTCAAGCTCTACTCGGGAAAAGCAGTTGGCTTGAATTAATATGCAATGCACTTGGGCTTTACTGTTCATGTCTATGTGCACTTCATTTGATTCCCGGAGGTTGCCTCTGCCGTGTTTTCTCTGAAAGGATCAAATCATTTATTTTGCTGCTGTTCTGCATTACTGTGCTCATCTGATGCAAGTTCTTATTTCTCTCCTTGCTGCAAATGAGAGCTCAATTAAAAATAAAGGGAACCTTCCCCTCCTATTTCCTATTTTGAAGCAAAGAACAGCACTGCCCCAGAACTGACGAGACAACTGAGACTGGTTGTGATATGATAGGGTAGGGTCTACCTTGAGGGTTGGAGGAAGGGAGCTGTGTATCTTGATTCATACCTATGAGTTGCAAGGGAGGGGTCACAGGAATATTGTCCCCTCTATCCATTTATGTTCTATCAGCCTTCAGTTGAAACTGGTTGGTTCTTTCTACTTGCAGGGCAGGGAAGATGTAGCTGGTAGTGGATGAGACTGTGCATCTTTCTTGCCTACATCTGCAGTTTAGAGGGAGAGTGGAGATGTCTATAACTTGGTGGTCCAATCCCTTTCTTGGTGCTGAAACTCTTCTCTGTAGGGGGTCACCAAGGGTGGACTAAAGATGTGCAAGAACAGGGTTTCCAAGGGGAGGAAAGAAGAAACAGATAGCCACAATCCTCTTGTCCTCTGTTAACAGTATATAGTTGCCAAGTTTTGGTGAAGAGGTTGTGGCACTGATATGTCCCTTCTGATCTAAAGAACAGCTGTATCTGAGAGAAGACTGAGTAGGGGAAAGCCATTGGACTGTCCACTACTGCTGGACTAATTCAGGGTGGGTTACATAGGAAAAGAGAAAGGAAGCTGGTAGGTGTTGGTGCAAAGCCCTTCATCACCTCATGATGGAGAATCAGTCATGTTAGTCTCTGCACAGAAAGACCTGCCAATGAGATAAGGCTATCCAAAAAATCTGAGTAATAAGAAACTAGGCAAATGGGAATAATGAAGGAGTGAAGAGTGAGGAGGGAATGGAGAATAAACAGAGAGACTCTAGAAAAAACCTTAATGGAACAATGCATTTCCAGCATCTATGAGTAGTCAAGGTCTTATACTTCGTGATGAGGATGTAGAGGACTTCTTTCTTCTCTTATCATTGTCCTTCTTCCATATTTTTAGTTCCCAAAGGGATATCTTTTCCAGTTTTTCACCATTTTTCCTCATTCAGGTTGCTATGTATGAAGACTTCATTGATCACAACTGACCCCAAAGTGTTACTGTCTCAGTCTCTGACTTAGCTTTCTGGGACAACCAGCCTTGCAAATGGCGCTGTAGTGATATCAGGCCTTCAGATATCAGACCTTCAGAGTGCTGCAATGAAATGGCATAGAAAGCAGTGTTTCCTACTCCTTATCACCAGTCTTACCCCACAGTCTTTCCCAACAGTTTCATCATCCAGGATAATGCGTCCGCTGAAGCTGCCAGGTTGAGCTGCTTTTCTTTGGGTTTTACGCTATCCTCCATTTCAGGGATGAAGAATAGGACTCAGCTGCAGACTTGAGGCTCAGAAACCCCACTTGGCAGTCCTCAGTCCAGTTTGATGGGCTAAAAAGACTGAGGTGTTGAGGAAGGGAATCCTCAAAGATCATTCCTTGAGTTCTGGTGTTGAACAAGTGTACTGTCTGTGCCCCTCAAAAAGGCAAATGAGCCATCCCTGTGAAGGCACATCACTGAAGACAGCACTGATTGCACACTGTGGTAATGTTCACACCAATTCTTTCCTCCACAGGACCCAGGACATGACAGAAATCCTCTCCCTAAACCTTTCAGTTGGAGAATTCAGCCTTTTTGGTGAAAAAAATGTGTTTTTTTCTCCCCATTTTGGGGGTTTTACAAAGCAGGCAAATAAAAAAATACAGGAAAACCACTGTGACAAAGCACTTTCACCAACAAAACAAACACGACAACAACAAACTTGTTGAGAAAACATCTCCACGTGTTTTAGGGAAAATTCCACTTAAAACACTGCTTCATTTCTGACAAAATTTGAGGAAGGAAAAAAATCAGCTCTGAGTGATGCTGCCCAAAGCTCAAAGTACAAGAGGTTGAAACCCCATGGGAAACCTTCAGAGATAAAGGTTACCCAGACCCCCCCATGAAGGGAATCGGGTTTCAAGTAGGTTATTACAGATTTAAGGGGATTCTAAACCCCAGTGAAGTGAAGTCAAAGTTTTACTGGCTCGAAATGCTGACTGTACTGATTTATGGGCCTCTGAAGTCTTGCAGGGATTTAGCCAATGTCTTTCTCTGTCTGCTCCATAGCTTACACTGTCCTCCACAGACTCTACATGCCTTTATCCCATACATTCCCATGCAATTTCCAGACTCCAAACTTAAATTGCATTTCTTGGGATTGGTAAGGAAGGAATTGTCTAGTTTTCTTTAAACCAAAACCCCTTTTGCAGTGGATGAGCACAGGATCTGCTTATGGACACCTCGGGGGCTGTGGACCAGCACCAACTTGTACCTGCTCACCTTGTGGGAATGCATGTATAAGGGGGCTGATTTAGTTGCTTTCCTTGCAGTCATTTCAAGGACTGTTTTCTGTTCTCCAACAGAGCATTAATGGCCTTCTGGTACCTCAGAATGGGCAATGCTGCTTTGATGTATCACTGTTTTAGCACAGCAGCTTTCTGACATGGTGAAGGAGAAGCTCAGTAGGGTTGCATGGAGGAAGGCATGGGTGAGGGATAGATCCCGGGGCCCTAATGAGACACAGAGTTTGTGAGGGGCAGAGAAGTGCAGGATAGGGGCTGAGAGGAGGAATTGCAGTAAAATAGGAGAGTGATGCATCTTCTAAAGCCCTTTAGAGGGTGACTTGCCTTAACTCATGGCCAGGGATGTTTAAGCTATCACTGAGCTGTGTAAGTGGATTCATAGCTATATTTAATCACCTAGGTGTATCAGCTCACCGCCATCCAGAAAGCACCCTAGATGGTGCTTATATTTGGAAAAAAGCTCCTGCAGGGTATATGGATGTCTTCACAAGATAGTTTGCAGCATCTCCTGACCCGTGTCCTTTCTGCAGTGCACTGTCCTTTCTGCTAGGCTGCGACCACTTCTTGTTGAGGTCCTGGTTGCCCTTTTTCTTCACCTCTTTATTTATACCTCCAAGGACTCAGGAAATAACAGGATGTCCTTGTCAGCCTCAGTCCTGGCTAGAGAACAAACCAGGGTGGGAGATCCCAGCAGCAACAGGGATAGTTTCTCTTCCCTTGTCCTTCCAGGACTCCACCTATAGCACAATTTGGCAGCCTACCATCTACTTGGACACATTCAGGAGCATCTCGGCTTTAAGCACAAACGTATTTCATGTTATTGCCCTTTCCCTCTAGTTTATTCCCTTCTTAGAGAGGTCTGTTTGGCTTTATAGGCACCTGATCCTGTCTGTAAGAGGAAAGCCAACAGAAGAGTGTCTGCAGACAGGCTCCAACGGAGGTGTCCAAGCAGTGAAAGCACATGTAATACCCCTGTCCCATTATTCTCCATATTCCAGCTATTTGCAGTGATTTGACTAGCTTGTAGCCCCCAAGGAATCTCTCCAATACATGTCTTCTAAGGTATAAGACCAGACGTCTCAAGTGGAGACACAACCTCTTCAGCATTCATATTTAATAGCACTTCTTTTTTAACTCCATTAGAGCATGCTGGAAGGTGAAATCTCTTTACCAAACAGTGGAGAAGTGGTTTAATTGGGGTAGACATCCAGGAGGATAACCGTCAGGCAGAGATCTGAGTTGACATGTGAATGTTACGGCTTTGTCTTTAACCTCCATCCTTATGGAGCCAGCTGGGAGATGAGGCTGGAATTAACCTTTCCCCATTGCAGGATGCCCACAGCTATCTGCTTACTGGGAAGCTGTCTTTGACTTTTTTAATTACAGTGATTTCATGCAGCTGTTGGCAACTTCCTGCTCTTCCTGTTAACACCAGATTTGCAAGGAGGGTCTCTGTTCAGGAAGGCAGCTGGTTCTTCTCATTCTTTCACTTAATTAGGATATAAGCTTCTAATGCAAAAGGTGTCAGAAGTCACGTCAGGCTCCACATTAAGGAGTCAGCTGAATTAGAGGTCCTAAAGAGAATAAGTGCTGTTTAGATCCTGCTCAAAGGTTGGAGTTTGCATGGTGTAACCATCTGTTGGATCTGGTAGCAGTTTATTACACGTAGAGATGTGTTATTTGACAGGTTGCCTGCATTCACAGTGGTGGCTGTGATGTTGGCTTTGGCACTTATCATCCTTGGAGGTAAGCACCCAAAACAAGAGTTGAATATAACCATCCCCATAGACAATATCTAAGATCTGAGCTTGGACCTGGAGCAATGGGCAGTAAAATCAGATAAATAGAGCTATGAGATATTGCCAGGAAAGTGGTAGAATCACCATTCCTGGAAGTGTTCAAAACCCATGTAGATGATGCCCTCAGTGCCATGGGTTAGTGATAACCTTGGCAGTGCTAGGGAATGGTTAGGCTTGATCTTAATGATCTTAAAGGTCTTTTCCAGTCTACCTAATTCTATGATTCTGTGACTCCTCCTCTATTCTAAAATCATCTAAACTCTTCTTATTTTCTTCTGCATTAGTACCTGTGATACTGCAGCTCTTCAGAGCTGGCTGAACCCCTTAGGACCTCATTTGTAAGAGAACAGTGACAGCAGCAAGAAAAGCTATCCTTTCAGTCCTGCATCCCTTTTTGCAGTCAGCTGGAAAATCCAGTCACCAGGGTCTGCAGGGGCAATGTCTAGAGCATCTTTTAAACTCAAAATGTACCCTGAACTCAAGGGAAAAAATCACTTTGTGTTGCTTATTGAGGAATGTGGAGGCAGAACATGGTCCATGCCACCAGATTGTCCCAGGTCAGAAACAAGCTGGTGTATTATGATAGCTGAGAAAGAGGGAACTGAGGTAGCGGTATCATGGCTGTTGCTTCCAGCAAACCCTGATGCACTTCGTTAGCGTTATCACTCATTCTTATGTGACTGAGCTTCTTGGGTTTTGTTTGTAAAGAATTGAGGATTTCTAGGAAAAAAACATTGAAATTAATGTAACATTAGCTTCTAAACCCAGCAAAGTCAATGCTGACTTATTTTAAATGCTGACTATTCTGAATATAAAACATTTGTGGAATTTCATCTTTCGATGGTTTTAGAACCACCCAGTGTTTCCTTCGCTGTTTCTTAACTGTGCTGAGAACAGAGATGGAGGAAGTGGGAAAAGAGGAGAAACCCCCTGCATTTACTTGGCCTTTCACCATGCTTTTTGGCGTGGTCCATGCCTCACCCTTCTTTCGGACACATTTGCATTCCTGGTGCTCTTGTTCATCTCTGGGACTTCACTTTCTTCAAGGTATTTGCTTCTGGGGTGTGTATTCACCCTGGAGTCGTGGTCCCCCACTAGCAACACCCGGTGCAAGAGGTGTATTTGCAGTTGTGTGACACAGCCATGGCCAAAGTTCATGTCCCTGTGATCTTTCACTCCCATGTGTTCATGGAAATAGTCTTGTTGGTTCCTTTTAGCCAAGCTTTTAGTGTCTGTGCCTCTGAAAATTGTTCCCGTCATAAAAAAACTGGTTAGATTTAGAGTCACAGAGCCCATTATTGTCATTGTGTGAAGAGGCACTTGACCTGTGCTTTGAAGCTGGCAAAAGGACTGTGAAGGGCTGGATTTCCACACAGGCAAGCAAAATGCTGCGTCAAGTAGTGTTTCTCTGGAAAGACACGGACATGATGGTGTTAGGTCTCTGCAGTCAGCTTTTCACCTCTCAGTTCACCAGTGCTCCATCTGTCAGTGAAAAAGGTTTTGCTGGGAAGGGAAGCACATTTCCTTAGGGAACAACCTATCAGGATGATTAGATAATGCCTACAGGCAGGTGGGCAAGCTCAGAGTCACGGTTTATGGAGGTCTTTAGTGTGGATTCAGACTGCAAACACCCTGATGGCAGAGAGTCACAACAAAGAGTCCCCCCAACAGCATACCCTGGGGAACAATGTGGAATTCCAAGCTCAGGATCCCTGTCGTGGTCTAACAGGTGCAAAGGTTTGGACTTGTGAGCTTGCAGGCTGTCCCTGCAATGGCAGTTAACAGGGATTTGTCCTTGCAGGCCATTTTGCAGGAACCTGACCTGCTGTGCAGCTCATTATGGGTCTTGTGTAACTGCTATACCTGACATATCAGGAGTGCAAAAAGAGAGGATAACCATCTAGCATGGACTTCCTTGGATAGGAGGACAGAAGGAACTACTAGGTCAGTTATTGCCTCTTCTTTGGTCACTGGAAGTTCATGACTTCATTACTCTCCAGATCCCAAACTAAACTTCCCAAACTGTTAAATTCAAGGAACGAATGCACATGCCATATCTTCTAGGGGAGAAGAGCGGGAATGATTCACACCACTTAATAAATGACATTGAAGATCTCTGAACCTATGCAATTGAAGACAATATCCAGTGGAGCTAGGGCAGGACATATACATTGGTCTCCTTTGCATGGCTTCTGTCATCTTTATATTCTTTAAGGGTCATACAAATTACACATGGTTTAATGGTGGACTCGGCAGTCCTGGGATAAAGGCTGGACTTGATGATATTAAAGGTTTTTTTCAACCTACTTGATTCTAAGTATGAATACCCAAAAAGAATGGTTTGAAAGCTGGATTCATCCCTTTAGCACAGGTCTTGCTCAAGAGGAGATGACTGCAAACTCCTCCAGATCTCCCTTTTTAGTGCAATTTGCTTTCAAAAGCTCTTCTGCTTACCACACACCCTGAAAAGGTTAAACACCTCTGAGGAGTTTGCAGGGAGGAATGTTTTTAATCCCACTGATTTATTAAAACAGACTAAAGATAGGCAGCTGCAATAGATAAAACTGCTGCCCTCTGCACTTCAGAGAGGTCCTCTCTGACCCAGCTCTACACGGAAAACATTGCAAATGGCTTAGTGACCTCTGGGAGATGGTGGTACTTGCCTGGCAATAGCTGGTCAAATCCAGCCTTCCCTCATCTCCCCTGGTCATAGGGTTCATGGGGAGAGGTGTTGTAGGAGCAGTGGAGATAGGCACCAAGCTCACTGAGCAAACTGCTCCCAAAAGGATTTCAGGCTTTGGCTGAGAGCAGCAAATGCAAGAAAAAAACAAGCAAAAGAGGATCCTGGTGAAGTGAGACAGAGGGATTTCTATTTTTTCCCTAAACCTACTTATTTTGGGGTATTTTTGCATTTGTGTGTGGGTCTCTACCTGAGAGTTTTGAGCAGCCAGGTGTAGTGGAAGGTGTCCCTGCCCATGGCAGGGGATTTGAAACTGGATGATCTTTAATGTCCCTTCCAAGCCAAACCATTCTGCGATTCTGTTATTCTTTGATTTGATGATCTGAAACACGTAGAGGATATTTATGAAGAATTTTCTGTGCTTCAAATCCATTCTATAACCAGATCTTAATAGTGCTTTGCTTTTTCCCTCCCAGTTGCAGTCCCTGGACCACCAGAAGAGCTCTGCCCAAGTCAGTGTTTCAAAAGCTCATCCTTCAAGATTAGTGTTTGAGGCTGAGGAAGCAGGCAAAAGAGGCATCTGAATTTCTACCCCACACCTCTCCTGCCCATAACAAACGGTTGCAAGAAGGCAGGGTTCAGAGATCTTTGCACTCCAAGCCAAAGCAGGGCTCTACAGGATATGACAGCTTTGATTTGTGCCTGTTCAGGGCCCACCAGAGACAAAAACCAGCATCAAGGGTAATTGAATGAGCGTGCCAGGCAGACCCAGCATAGCTCTTATCAGCTGGGGGAGGCAGAGCAGATCTGAGGAGCAGAGCAGGTACCAGGAACCAGTCCTAAGGTTACATTCCTCACATACGTGGCATTTCCTGCAGTCCCCCCTAAGTTTTCTTTGCAAATTGAATATCCAAAATCTGCAAGAAACAGATGAAAAGAGTCTTATTGAAGAAAAGTAATTAATTTCCTGAGCTGTGTTAATGTATAAAGTAATACAGTACAAAGAACCCCTTAGCCCAAGCTAGAGGGAGTGTATTGTTTAAACCCCGAGAGAAGTAATGTTTAATTTAATTTCACAGATAGCTATTCTGCAAAGCCTCTGAGGGAGGAAACTCTTCCAATGCCATCATTCCAAGAACTTGACACGATGTAATTCATATTGCCATTGTACTAAGAGACCTCAGGATGTTGCACACACACTTGGGCACCCCCACACAGCCACAGAGAAACCCTCCTGTGGGATTCCAATGTAAAGACACAAAAGAGAAGCATGGAGAAGAACAGCAGAATTGGCCAAAGTCTGAACATGAGTTTGTGACGAGCCAAGAGCCTGGTATCCCATGACCCTGTCCTTGGTGTTCCCTTGGGATCAGAGTGTTGTTCTGCCTGCCTGTTTTTGACAAGGGTTAGGAGGCATTGTGTACAGGAATGCTGGTTTTTAATGTCTTCAGAAGGAGTAAGCCTACAGACAAAGCATATACTTACTATTGGAGGCCTGACTGAATGTCACCATCATGCCAAGACTGCACATCCTCTTCTAGTGCTAAAAGGCATTGCTCTGCAGGGTAAAAGAGAGGACCTCCAGGTACCATTCACTCTCATTTCAGCTTCTCATCCATTCCAATCTTGATGGAGGTTGCAGTGAATAGCAAGAGGTTTCAGTCTGCATGGACAGAAAGTACCAATAACGTCATGAGCAGCCTAAAACTGTAGGCCAAACCCCAAGGGTTGTAGTGGCTCAGTGCTTTCTGGCAGAAGTTCCATTTCATTAACTCCCCTGGGCTCTGATCTAGCCTTAAAACAAAGTGTGAAGAGCCTTTTCCCATGTTGTTCTCATCAGTCACTGATCAGAACTGTCATCTCTCACACATGGAGTGATGGACTTGCAGAACTGACTCCCTCCTACTCTCCCGCTGTTATTGCACACCTTTTCCTTCAACAGCCCACCAGCCAGACACTGCAGGCTGGGATGAGCGCTGATTTCCATCTTCTTTTTCACGTTATGATGATGATGACTGAGAAGGTTTGAGACTATAGCATGCCATCAACTGGTATGCCATCTAAATCCCAGTCTCACGTAACCCCTGGGAAGGGCACGTTTCTCAGGCACAAGTTGGTCCTACAGCCCAGGGTACAGACACCAGACGCTGCCCTCCCCTGTTGAACCGTCCTGTGATGTGCTTTCAAGCAGCTTTCACAGGAGCTTTATGCCAAGATCCATGCCATGATCCCACTGGCTAATTTGGATCAGGGTGGGACAACGTATCCCACATCAGTCACTCCACTGGAAAAGAGATACCCGAGGGACAAGGAGTTTATGGCTCAAGGGCTTCCACATAGCTCCGCTAATCCCTTTCCAGTTCAACATCTATCCCATGGCACTTTGCCACCCATGAGCTTGTTGAGTGTGAAAGTCTCTTGCTTCACAGCTAGCTTTGCAAGGTCTACGTTATTAGGATTTCAGAGAGTTGTTCCTGGTCCAAGATAAACAGAGGAACAAGCAGCCTTGCGAGACCAATCTCCTGAACAGAGAGACTTGAGAGGGCAGATTAGGAAATAAAAGGAGAAAGAAATGTGTAAGTCGTGGCCAAACTATGACTAAGGCAAAGATAGGATAACGGCTTTTGGTTCTTTGAAGGACGTAAACACCACAAAGTGAGAGCAGATACAGTTCAATGAGATGGATGGGGCTGAACAGAGAAAAACATTACAATGTGGGTTAAGGCAGGATTTGAGGCCACTGTGGAGGTTATGGATTTCTTAATGGGAGGAGCAGAAGTCCTGTGGCTGTTGTGCATTTAACATGTATAGGAAACGTGCCCAAATGGCGTGGCAGTGGCAGGCTGACCTGAGATCAGATGGGAGAAGCCAATGAAAGGAGGGAGTTGTTCCTCTGGGATTTGTGTTTTCTGAGAACAGGGCTTGGTTTACTTATTACACTTGTGTAACCCATATCCTGGGCTGCACTCTCAGAGTGCGAGCAGCAGCTCAGGAAGGGGATTCTCCCCCTCTGCTGTGCTCTGGTGTGACCCCCCCTTCCAGTCCTGATCCAACTCTGGGGCAACAGCACAAGAGGGACATGGAGGGAGGCCAGAGGAGGCTATGGAGATGCTGCGAGGGCTGGAGCAGCTCTGCTCTGGAGCCAGGCTGAGAGAGCTGGGCTGGGGCAGCCTGGGGAAGAGAAGGCTCCTGAAGGGGAGAGCTTAGAGCAGCTCCAGTGCCTGAAGGGGCTGCAGGAAAGCTGGAGAGGGGCTTT